>QANT01005071.1:0-12306 GCA_003254885.1 Purshia tridentata
GATTTGTGGTTTAGCATAAATCAGAATCAATTTATCAGATACGACTGGCTAGAAGAAACATAACACACCCAAAAAGGAAAAAAAGAAAGAATGTGATCTGCATATCCAAGCTTTCAACACTTTTAAAAACATGATCACTGACACTAACATACCCACAGCTAGAAGAAATTAATGTTAAACTGTGAGCAAAATAGGTGATATTTCAAAACTATATGGAATACTATACAATTATAACAATACAGAAAGTACTTATACCTTTTATAGTGTAACTCATGCAGAAAGTTCATGAAAGTGTAACTCATTATACAGAAAGTACTTATACCTTTTATAGTGTAACTCATACAGAAAGCTCATGAAAGTGTAACTCATTATACAGAAAGTACTTATACCTTTTATAATGTAACTCATACAGAAAGTTCATGAAAGTGTAACTCATTATATAGAAAGTACTTATACCTTTTATAGTGTAACTCATTATGGAATACTATACAATTATAACAATACAGAAAGTTCATGAAAGTGTAACTCATTATACAGAAAGTACATATACCTTTTATAGTACTGCGCAGTTTCATTTCAAATTGTATTTCTTGCTCCTTTCTTTTTCTTTTTCTTGTTGTTTGTTTTCTTGGTGACATTTTGGTATTATCTGCATTTGATTACATAAAAGTTAAAATGTATTAGAAAGAGAAACTTGAACTCTTATACAAAAATGTAACTCATTATATAAAAATGTAGTTCATTATGTCTCACTTCAAGTGTCCAGACATCTAAAAGTAGCAGAAATTAGACATTAGATCATTGCGCATCTTCTCTATATATTACTGAGAAAATTAGAGTCCGGAATGATATTGCAAATTCCACCATAAAACCCTAAATACACGCACATTTGACAGAAAATTAAGACTTATATTACTGAGAAATTCCCTAAATCTATTGCAAATTCCACCTTAAAACCCTAAATACATGCACATTTGATAGAAAATTTAGTAATCGATACACATTTAAGAGAAAATTACCTTTTAAACTAAACTTGATTGAGAGATAGAGACTCGGATTAGCGTTATTTCTGGAATTTGGAGAGTAATTTCGAGAAGCAACCGAGCGTGAGAGAGAGAGAGAGAGAGAACGATAGCACTGAAAACTCTGGTGGAGCACGCGCGAGAGAAAAAGAGAGAGAGAGCAGTGAAAACTCAAAGAAGAGATGAGCGGTTTCTGGGCGCGGGAGAGAGAGTAGTGAAAACTGAAAGAGAAGAGGAACAGTTTCTGCGCATGGGTGTAATTACAATCAATTTTAATGTTTTTTGTGAAGTCCAGTTATTGGGCTTTTTTAACTGTGGCTGGAAACTAAATACAAAATGAGCTATGGCTTAAAACTAAAATCCAGTAAAAATTGGGGCTTAACACTAAACCATTCGTCTTTTTTTTAGATTACTTTTTTTTTTAGATCTCTTAATATTAATTAGATTTGTTTTTGTAGGATGTTTAGATCGAAGAAGCCCAAAGTAGAAAGAGGAAGGAAGCATGCAGTGGCCGCAAGTTCCTTTTTGATTAACCAAACTTTCAGCCAATTGGTGGCTACCACGTGGCAAAGACATTGACAATGAGCAGCTGCCTTTCTTTTCTTTTTTCGCACATACCTTCTCTCTTCCTTCCAGCCGACTCACTCCAAGCCAAGCCGCCTGCTGCCTTGCTCTTCCTTGCTGACACGCCTCCCAAGTGCTCTCTCCTTCCCAACCAAGCTGCAAGCCGGCTCTCTTCCTCTCTCTCACACCATCAGCCAGCCGCACCTTCCAAGCAAAAGCCATCTTTTGGGTTGATTAATCAACCCTGCAACCAACAATGGCTGCCACATGGCAACGTGACAGCCTTCCCTTGACTGTCTCTAGCTCTCCCTCTTGTAATGGTGTCACAATAATTTCTTGACACATATCTTTATTTAGATATTTTAGCCCTAGTCTCTCCCTATTTAAATGAATCTTTAGCTCGCATTTAGGAATCATTACCCTGTTTTTTTTGGTTGCCTTTTTTAGTATTCTCTTAAGATTTCTCTCAAATGCAATTTTAGCTATTTTATTAGAGAGAATAGAAAGTTTTAATATTTTGGTCATGTTAATGCAATGACAGTTTGATTTTCATGTCTTTCTTCTCTCCCTTCTTTTATTTATTTATTTGCTTCTAAGTAATTATTTTATTTATTCTTGTCTAATTTAAATGTCATTTTATTCTTCACTTCCCTTTTATTTTAGTTTAATACTCATGGTTGGTCACTAAACCTCCTCACTAAGGTGAAAGTGAAGCACCGCCATGAAAATTATCAAGTAAGTTTTCCTTAGTTGATTTCCCACCATTTAGATCTTACAAACTCTAGATTTTGTTCATCAAATGAGAAAAGAATAATTTTTTTTCACCTATGATATCATTTACCATTGGTAGTTGGAAATTCTTTTCACATTTTTGTTTTGTAATCAATTGTTTGAAATAAGCTATTTGAATTCTAGTTGTTCCTTAGTTTTGGTTCACTTGGATTGCTTAAAATTTATAGTTTTTAAGCAAGAACAATATCTACCACATAATTATTTAATTTAGAGCTTAATATATAAATATTATTGGGTGAGGGTATCAAGTTGACTCTTAGGTGCCCTCCTATGTGGGAAATTGCTAAGAAAATTACTAAAATAATAATTATGGTGGTGTAGAATCTTAACCTTGGTGTTTATACCATTGTTCAAGTTCTAGTTTTTAAATTATTTCTATTTTATTTCCTTTTAATTATTACACTTACTTTCTAGTCTTTAAATTATTGCTATTTTATTTACTTTTAATTCTTGCATCTAAATTCGTAGTCTTAATTTATTTATATATTTAGTCTAGTAAACTTCAAAAACAAACCAATCAATCTTTCTAAGCTAGGTTAGTTTTAAATTAATTTAACGGTTTAAACTAGTAAATCCACACAACATTCTTTGAGGATCGACCTCGTTAAGTGCCGTCTATACTATACACTCATTCACTTGCGAGTAAATAATTAAATAATTTTACAACACTCTCAAAGGGCAAATTGGTTATTTGATCTCATAGTAAATTAGTACTAGTAAAGACGAGTCTGTATTTCATGTATTTTTCTGAGTCTGAAGATATTTGTAATTAAAATACAAAAAGAATTTAACTCTTGGTATTTTCAAAAAGTTTGGACTTTCCAAATTTTCTAAAAACTCTCAGAGGGCAAATTGGTAATTTGACCTCATATAAATTAGTACTAGTCAAGACTAGTTCTTAGGAATTTTTCATGTATTTTTCTGAATCCGAAGCTATTTTTGATTAAAATACAAAAAAAATTTCCCTTTGAGTGTTTTTAGAAAATTTGAACTTTCCAAATTTTCTGGAAACAGCAAATTGGTAATTTGACCTTCTTGTAAATTGGTACTATTCAAGACGAGTCCGTAAGAATTTTTTGAATTTGGAGCTATTTTTAATTAATTTTCAAAGTTTGTAAAAATAGGAAAATAGAAAAAAATCAGAAATAAAATAAAATAGGTGACACATGGTGCACATCCAGCGCACCATGTCAGCAGTTAACGGTTTAGTAGACGGAAAACTAACAGAGGTATCTTAGCACCAGTTATTTGTTAGGGTACGTTAGCGCCAGTTTTTGAAGATCGGGTACCAAAGAGTAAATAGACCCAAAGTTAAGGTATGTATTGTAATTAACCCTTAAATGATTATATTATGGGTAGACCTGGCAAACGGGTCGTGTCTTAAGGGTTCGGTCAAACCCGACACAACCCGTTAGCACTAACAGGTTAACACGACCTGATCCGATAGTGTGTGGGTGGTAAAAACCCCAACCCAAACACGACCCGAAAATTAACGAGTATAAACGACACGACCCGTTTACCCGAAAAAAAAGAACAAAACAAAAACCTAGAATTTCTTCATCATCCAACAAAAACACAAAAAAAACCAACAAAAACCCAGAATTTTCTCAACAATTCGACCCAATGGTTGACTGTACTTGAGGCTAAGGATGGCAAAGTTAGCTGAGCGGAGCCTTTGAGTGTGGCGAACTCACTACGCATGATGGAGGCCGCGGGCTTCTTTTGGTGGTGGCTGTGAGCTCATCTCGGTGAGGGAAAGATCGCAGAGAAAGCGAGGGTCAATGGTGGCTGATCCACTAAAGGTAGAGAGAACTCAGAGAACCATCGATCTCCCCCTATGCTCCTAACCCCCGCGCACGGCTGTGTAAGAGAAAGATCGAGACAGAGTGAGTGAGAGAGAGAGATCGTGACTGACAGGACCCTTCCCGAATTCCACCCTGGAACTCAGGTAGAGAGAACTCAGAGAACCATCGATCTCCCCCCATGCTCCTAACCCCCGCGCACGGCTGTGTAAGAGAAAGATCGAGACAGAGTGAGTGAGAGAGAGATCGTGACTGACAGGACCCTTCCCGAATTCCACCCTGGAACTCGAAGTGATCCTGCGGGCATCCAATATCAAGGAAAATCCTACCGAAATTTCGTCAGAACCTCCCCTGAAATTGGACTAACCTTTTCTTCACGAAGACCTGCAAAAGCACTTCTAAGCATCATAGCTCCTCTACCGCAACTAAAGGGTCTCAAACCCAAATTTCAAAACCAATAAATTAAGTATTTGAAGGACTATCAGGGCTGGCTACAAAATTCACTAAGAATTTAGGTTTACAAGGATAACTAAGCGTCTAAAAAATTCCCAAGCTCGCTAGATTTCCTCGACGTCTTTGGCACGACCGCTCCACCGCTACAACCTAGGGGAAATTAAAATAACAACAAAGGATAAAGCTAATGAGATAACTCAGTGAGTGGACATAAATCAAAATAAGTATTAATAAACCTTTACTTTCAAGTTTCCTTAAAATTTCACAAATCTTCTTTGAAATCCCGCAGTTTTAAAATATTTTGTAAAAATCCACTGGTGACTCTATGTAAATCAATGTCTTTAAAATCCACTTTGAGATTTTCTGAAAAAATAAATAAAACAATTTAAGCTGACAAGCATCAAACCAAAACTGAAATTTATATCCTTTGAAACATTTTTATGAAACTGATTTAATAACAAAAACTCTCACCCAAACAGTTACCCACTGAACCTGCCGTACATGCACAGGGCCCACGACCTACAGTACGCATGCAGGGCCAATAGCCTGTCGTACATGCGCAGGGCTCACAACCTGCCATACGCATGCAGTGCCAATAATCCTGCCGTACATGTGCAGAGTCAGGGTCTGTCATACACATGCAGGTCCAATATACCTGCCATACGTGCACGCAGGGCCACCCCCAAAGGGCAAAGCATCCCGGCATACGGCCCAAAGCCTATGTGTGTGCCGTGATAGGTCCCAAAGACCTATATAATTCCAAGATACAGAACGGGTACTAAATGGGTGCTTAATAAAATCCAAAACCAACCGTTCTCAATCATTCACATCGAAATTGTATAATTTCAATTAAAGACTTTCTTAGAATTACGAAGAAATCAATAATTGTTCAAGGAAACCTTTCTTTAAAATTGTTTTCACAAAACCTCAATCATAAATAAATTGATAAGCAATATCAATCTGTCTAACACATTTAATAACATTCAAGATTCCGAAATCAATTTCAATAATTGAGTTTCACGACCAAGCAACTCATAAGAAAATAAAGTTCAACTGTAAAATTTAATAAACTTTAAATAAGACAAAGTCCACTCACTGTCAAGGAGTCTAGTCTCGTTGCTCGGCTGGGTCGCCCTCAATCTCGGGTGTAGTCCCTATAAGAAAAAGATAAATACGCCATTAGTTCCCACGTTTAAAGTGTCTGTCTACGACTATAATTTGGGGTTTCGTTAACCTCGGTCTTTTCTATACAACCCAAGTTAATAACCCGCCCAATAACATCTAAAATCAACTATAATTCCTAAATTTTGTGATTAAAGGGTCGGATTAATCTCAACCCCAAATAAATTGGTGCTTTCAACCCCAAATTCAAAATTTCTGCCTTTTCTTTCGGACCCATCAATCCAAACTCCGGATTAAGTTTCTAAACGATGGGAATTGGCTAAAATATCATTAAATCATGCCAAACCCCCAAATTTTCGAGCAACCACCCGAAATAGCCAAGCCCTCATCCACCAATTTCCAATTTCATCCATTTTTCCTTAAAGCCCAAGGTTCTAAACCGAAATTAAGATTTCCTAAGGTTGGAAATTAGTTAAACCGACCACAAATTCGCACCCCAAGCCACAAATTACAGATTTTCCAATTTGGGGTTTAAATCTCAAATTTTCACATGTCTAAATTAATCCAAATTGGCAGCCCAAATCCAACATAATTTAATGATAGAAGAAAGAGGGAGGAAACCCACCTAAACGGGCAGAAGAGGCGCCGGAAACTGGCCGGAAAAATTGGAAGAAGCGGCAGCTTGTGGTGTTCTTTCCGAGCAGCAGCACGCGCAGGGGCTGGTGGTCAGCATCGTGGGATCGTGGCCTGCTGGCGTCGGCCGGAGGAGGTCTGTTGGCGACTGGGTTTTGGTCGGAAGCAACTAGACGAAAGGGAAGGGGTGTCGCACGCAGGGGAAGTGAGAAGGAAGGGGTCTGCGGGCTGAGGGGGGGAGAGAGAGAAATAGAAGGGGGAGAAGATTCCAGAAAAATCTGGAATCTTTAAGGGCTAAGTCACCCTCTTTACGATTTTACCACTCACTTCACTCATCCATAACTTACAAACCGTAACTCTGTTTGACGCATACTTCGTGTCTACAAACTCGTGGAGTTGAGCTCTACTTAACCATGTCAAAGTCTACTCCAAGGGCCCTATAATTTAAAAAGTCAACTTTTGGGGTCCCTTCTCACGTTCATAACTTTCTATCCGTGACTCTAAATAACCCATGCCGCGTGTCAATGAACTCATGAGCTCAAGACCTTCCTAACGGACCCAAGGTCAAAGCTAAATTCCCACTCGAAACAAAAGTCAACTTTGGACCCTATTAGAATTTACTTAAAAGGTACGGGTCGTTACAGAGACAGAATAAGTGAGAGAGAGATCGAGATAGAGAATAAGTGAGAGAGAGATTGAGACAGAGAGCGAGACAGAGAGTGAGTGAGATAGAGAGATCGAGATCGAGAGTGAATGAGAGAGATCGAGAGAGGGAGTGAGTCAGTCAGGAAATCAATGTCTAAGAGAGGGAGTGAGAAATCAATGTCTGAGAGAGAGGAAGTAAGACTCAGAGGTAGCTGAGAGAACAAGAAATCAGAGAATAGAGAGTAAATAAGGGTTTACTACTTGCTAGGGTTTTTTTTCAACAAAAATTACAAAATTGCCCTTAAACAGTAACGGGTTTTAACGGATCACCTGTGTCACCCACGAATTGGCCTGACCTGAACCCTTTTTTTAACGGGTCATTAACGAGTGAAACTGATATTGACCGAGTTCGAAAATCTTGAACCCAAACCCGCAAATTTTCGTGTCATTTCGTATCGGGTTAACGGGTCGTGTGCACTTTTGCTAGGTCTAATTATGGGCAATTGTGGTAAGATATAATTTGTGTTTTTCAATAAATAAGAGTTTTAGTTTTTCGTGCAAGTGAAAGCCACATGTCACATAGAGATGGGAAAAGGCAAATAGAGAAAGCAGGTAGAGAAGACAGTTAGCATTGCCCATATTAAACTTACCCTACTAGTCTCCTTTTTTTTATTTTTTTATTTAATCTTTGAATGTCTCTATTCTTAAATTTATTAATCAAAGTTTTAAGGTTTGCTATCATTCTTTATTTAAAATGAATAATGTAAGTGAGGCTATATTGTTACTGACAAACTACAATTGTCAGTAACAATATATATGAGTGGGTTTATGGTTATTACTACTTGTCATTTTCAATATATAAGTGCGGCTATAATTGTTACTAACAAGCAATAAGAATTTGTAAGTGAATTATGATTGTTACTCTTTATCAATAATAATATAAAAGTGGGGTTATGGTTGTTACTACATGTTAGTATCAATATATAAGTGGGGTTATAATTGTTAGTGACAAGCAGTAATAATATATAAGTAGATTATGGTTGTTATTACTTGTCAGTAACAATATGTAAGTGAGACTATGATTGTGACAATATATGGAAGTGAGGTTATAATTGTTATTGTTAGTTTCAAGTTTTGTATTGGCAATTTCCTTGACAAAACAGCTTGTAATTATTTTAGATTTGAATCTCACACAAGCTCTAGACTAAGTTAGGAACATTTGAGTGTGCAATGAAGTCTGCATAGCTGGTCCTACATCCCTCATGCCTAAGGTAATACCCATACCATGCATTTCACGCAACATCAGTTTTTCACAGAGTAGTGCATGTTTTGACTAGTCTATGACATATCATACACTACACTTTTCTGGCACGGGAACTGCACATAATATCTTCTGAATATTAAGTGATCCCACGTGAGAATCTTTTATGTGGGTCACTCTCCTAAATGGGTATTTGCACGTGTTTAACTTTCTGACTTCTTATGATTGGGCCTTTACTCTCCTCATTTATTCTCCAGCCCACATCAGTTTTTAATGGGTTTTCATTTTGCACTATTCATCATCTTCCCCAAATCTTTTTTCTGAAAATGGAAACTTTCCCAAAACAACTCAGCCCCTCTCCCACACGAATCTTCAGATTCTCTTTGGCATATTCGGCTATGAGCTGTCCTGAAAGTTGGTTAGGACTTGAGCCTATTATTGGCTGCCATGTGGAACGGTGTGGGTGTGCGTGTGTGGCTGCTGCTACAAGGTACGGGCAGCCCTTCATTCTTTTCGTCTCTCACATTTTTGGTATGTTTTGAGCAGCCCTTGAGCTTAGTTTTTTGTGAGACCAAATGGGTATTTTATTTTTCAAGAGTTGAAAGTTTTACTTTGAAAATTTTCTTGTGTTCATCTCTTGATTTATTTTATCTAAAAACTAAATGGGTTTTGTGTATGGGTTTCAGATTTCTTCAAAAGCATAAACACATCACTCTAGTTTTTAGATATGGGTTTATATTGGCTTCTTCAAATTTTGTTTGGTTGAAGGAGTTGATCTTGCTAACCCAAAATATTGCATATCACTTTCATATCTTGAAGATCCACAAGCAAGCTGCAAATGGGGTGCTACGTGTTGATGAGCTAGAGGATAGAGCTGCCAACAACGTAAATGACTCTTGGCTTGTTGGTTGATGGTTGCACAAAGTGGGTATGCTAGCTGCTACTTAGCTTTAGAGTAAGTAAATGAGCTTGTGTGCTGATATAGACTTTGTATTGAACCTCAACATATTGGATTGCCTGGTCAGCGAATAAGACCCCCAGTTTTTTAACCCTTTGAGGTTTTTCTGGGTGAACAACTTGTGTGTTTCCTCCTTGTGATTGCTGGGTTTATTTGCCATTTGTATAACTTGGGTTTAACTCTTTGTCATATGCTATCAGACCTGGTTTTATGGTTGATAATATTACAACTGATGAACTGAATCTAATCTAGCATCACACACCTCACTCTAGTTGTGGCTAGCACTGGGATGCCTATTTTGATGGATCCTTGAGTGCCGAGGTTGTCACTCACATGATTATTTGAAATGCTTGCTGGTTGTATTTCTTGGGCTGTGCATCTGTCGTACAGACTTGAGTGTGTTTGATTGGTTCAGTCTTGTCAAATAGTTTTAAAATTGGGTCCGATCAGTGATCGTTGTTTTACTTAGTTGCTTTAGGGTGTTAAAGCACTTTGTACCAAACTTCAATGTGCCATATAATGATTATATTCACATCATTTCAAACACTCATTGTAACCTTTAGGGTTTAACATATTTAATATTGGTGTTTGAACTATAGGTCCAATAATCCACGTTTTAAAAATATTAAATTCTACTGGAATTGCCTCTTTCCAATTTGGCCAATACTTTAATTATGTCGACATTTATAATAAACGTGGTTCCACATGATTATAGCCCTTGATGATTAGTAGCTACTATGAATAGATTTGATTATCAATATATCAACGATTTCACAATTCTCTTTTTGATAAATATATCTTTCTTATCGGGTACCCATGCCTCTTCTGGGGCTTCATAGTCTCTTCAGGGACCATCATCTCTTTTAAGATGACTTGTGTAGAGAATGTGAATTTATTTAATTGGGCTCATGTGAAAAATTTCATATCCTTCTCCATATTAGTGAGCTAAATTTTGGAACCTATATGTTTGTAACGCTTCAGGCGTGTAACAAATAAATCATTTGCTGCCAAATTTATTGATTGTCCTGCTAGGGCATAACGCTTCAGGTGTGCAACAAATAAATCATTTGCTACCAAATTTATTGATTGTCTTGCTAAGGCATCAATTGATGTAGGCATATTTATAACTTACATATGCAGTTTTACAGTTTCATTGCATATATATGCATCTAGCTTTCGAATAGAAAACTTAAGATTTGCATTATCTTTCATATCTCATTCTCATATTGAATGATATGAAAAATACTAGATAATACAAAAATATAGGCAAATTATGTTATTTCACGTCGTTCTTCAGGAACGGTCCTTTCTCCCCCTAACGGCGGGAAATGTTCATAATTGCATATATAAAAATAAATAAAGTGAGTGATTATACAAACTCGTAATTATATAACTTCAGGTTATACAAAAACAAACTTTAATTAAGTTTGTATTTCACCTGTACATATGGTCATGAAACTTCTGGTTTCAAATAATTTATTTCAGCATCTAACTTCAGGTTAGAATGAAATAATCAGTAAGCAAAATGAGGTAGAAAATGAGAAAGTAATACAAAGAACAAAAATAAATAAATAAATATTTAGACAAGGAGGTTGTAATGAAAAATAATAATAATAATAAATGCTTAAAATAAAATAAAATTCAAAGAACAAATATGATATAGGCCAACATGTTCTAAAGTGAAGCTTTGAAACTTCATGTTCATTCAAAGCCATGGAACTTCAAGTTCCTATAGAAAATATGGGCAGAACTTCAAGTTCTTAAATTTTATTAAAGCATAGAACTACAGGTTCTAATGAAACATATGAATAAAGACTTCTGACTTAATCTAAACTTGATCAAGAACTTCATATTCATAAGGAAAATTATTCAGTTGTGAAGAATTTGAGTTCTAAATGGAATGATGGATCAAAGAACTTCTGGTTCAATTTGATCCTATAACATAAAGTATGAAAATCAAGGAACTTCAGGTTCTGATTTGCTTATCCCTTGTAGAAATACAAGTTATAATTCTAATTTTCATGAACTTCAAATAAAATCAAGGAATAAAGAACTTCAAGTTGTATACTTTATACTATGATCAATTTCTTTAGAAGTTTGATCTTTTCATTTTGTGATTGACAAAAAGCATAAAGTATAGATCAAATATTAGAACTTCAGGTTCTATGTAAAGAAATGATATATTTCATTTTGTGATTGACAGAAAGCATAAAGTATAGATCAAAGATTAGAACTTCAGGTTCTATGTAAAGAAATGATATAGCCAATTAGTGTACATAATGAATAGAATTAATTAACAATATGTACAACATCTAAATTTATAGATCTGAACTTCTGGTTCAAACAATATTAACAAAATACAAANTAACAAAATAAAAATAATATATCTTCATGTATTCCCCAAAACTTCAAAATTTGGAGTAGGTTAGAACCTCAGGTTCTAAATATGTGCTCCTCCAAAGTCATAACATGAACATCATGTCCACATTAACATATTTCTGAAACTCCAGGTTTAGAATTAGAAGACTTAAATAATTTAAAACTTCTGATTCCAAAATAATCGGGCTTTGAACTTTAGGTTCATATTTGGACTTCAAGATCTTATTTCTTTTATGTCTGTAGCATGTTAGAACTTTTGGTTCTTAACAAGATTCATATATTTTGAATGTCAAGCAAAATATAATTTACTCAAAACTTCAGGTTTGAGGCTAACGTAGTTAGAATTTAAATTAAAGATCAAGGTGATATTCATACTCGAAGCTTAGGGTTTGCTGTATAAGTCCTAATAAAGCATCAAGCTTTTCCAAAACATGCCTAAAAGCAGTAAGTAACACAAAAGGTACTTTATATTTGGTAACATAATATGAGCTCTTCAGGACTCTTTAATCAGATTAAGATATCGTTGAGTAACTAAGTAATTATAAAGCTTCAGGTTCATAATATTAGGATTTATGAACTTAAAGTTCATATTAATATATTTCCAAAACTTTCAAGTTTGGTAAATATGTCTACTTTAGAGCTCTTAGTTCTCAACTATATAATGGAAACTTTAAA
>QANT01005074.1:0-23989 GCA_003254885.1 Purshia tridentata
TCACAGCTAAATTGTGATACAGTCACAGTTAGGTTAATTACAACTAAATTGTAAGACAGTCACAGTTAATATGTGATTGGATTGATTGTTTTTAGTTTTAATACAATATAATATAAATTAATGTAATAGTTGGATTTAATATATATTTTTTTTATTGTAATGGCATGTGATGTAATATTTGTGAATTATAGTGCCCTTTACTATATTATTATGTTTGACTTTTCAACTAGTACCTAATCTAAAATGCTATTAAATTTTGGNATTAGGGGTCAGCAGTCAGCACTCAACCCGCGCGAGTGCATATAATGATATAATGTAGTTTAAAAAAATGCTGGGTATTTTCTCTTTTTTATTTTTTCTCCGATTTTCTCACTATTATTTATTATCTTTAGATGCTGCTATTTGTACACCCGTTTGGATCATTATTTTTCTCTCTTTGCACATCTTCTATTTAATTTGTAAATTTACTTAATTGACCCAAAATAAAAAGACTTTAAAAGACAAATTACATTTAAAATTAAAAAAAACTCAACACATCTAAAACAATTGAGGCACATCCTCTCCTCAAATAACCTCATTTATTTCATCTTCTATCAACTAAACTCTAACCCTTATCTCTTTATTCTATAGAGGAATAATATTGAAGTAAATTAAGGAGAATGGAGCCTCCACTTATCCTTTATTCGTCTTGAGATGAGGTAAGATAGTACATTTTGGTGTTTTTCTAACTTTTTTTTCGTGTTCTTATTTTTTAAATTTGTTGTTTGGCAGATTAGTGTAGAACAATTTTAAAATGTTTGATAACATACTACCAAAACAATATCAAATTATTCAATGGGAAATGCCAAACCAAAATGCAAATATTTTTTTTTATAAAAAAACCAGCCATGCGGCTGAACCCTGCCGAATAATATACTAATATTCGGTATGTGGCTACCGAATAGTTCAATAAAGTTCAGTAGCCACTTACCGAATGAAATTGTGGTACATATGTAACATTAATATCGTTCAATGGGCACTTGTCGAAAATTTTGTTTATGTTGGGCAATTTTATGTCGAACATTGTCCTATTGTTTAGCCAACTTTTGTTGAACACACTGTTATACCTATATTTTCATGTTTATGTGTAGGGCAAGCAGTGTGGATCATGCTTCTACTCAAACAGCAAGGTTAGAGCCTACACTGCGGTCGAGGTCGAAGTTTTCACCGAATACTTACGTAACTATACTAATGAATTCACAACGAACAAGGTATCCATTTGTTACTTTGAAAGTAATTTTGTACCGTGATCATTCATATATGAATAATGTAATTTATATATATAGATATTTTATTTGAGAGAAACATTGGTTAATTGGGCACGTGCACAAAGAAAGAGAAACAACATAATTATTGTCATTAATAGATCTAATAGAGCAGCGATGGGAAAAAAGAAAAGCTGTAATGTTCAATTTTAGCTCCCTAAGCCCACCCAATCTGAAAAGCTTATATCTTAGACCTATACTAAACTATCTCATCTTCTCTTTTGATGTTCAATTTTGTTTTAAAATTTTTCTTCTCATCTGATGTTTATTTTTATTTTTTATTTTGATTGTTGTTTGCAATGCTTACCGTTTGTTAGAAACTTAAAATTGTGTTCTTAAAAAAAAATGTCGGATAAGCTAATACCCGACCTATACAACCAGCATCCGATCCACCGAGTCACTAAAATAGAGGAGAGTTTGAGAAAGAAAGAGGTGTGGGTCACTGGGAACTAGAAGCTGAAAGAGAGTCAGAACATAGGAGAGAGAGATCGTGCTGGTAGCGCGGGGGAGAAGATGATGGTGGGGGAGTGGTGGCGATGCGGTGGTGTCGAGAGAGAGTGAGAGTTGACTAGAGAAGGACTACTTGAGACTTGAGTTGAGAGATTAAGGACTGAGGAGGACTAGCTGAGATCGAGTCTTTGAGAGGAGAGAGAGACTGAGCTGAGAGAGGTAGAGAAGGACAACTCAGAGCGATTGAGTTTAGGCTTGTACACTCAAGTCACTCAACTCAATTTTTTTTGGGCTTGGGCCAATCAGTGAGTATGAGAGTAAGTATTGGGCTGAGTTTTTCAAAGTTGGTTGCTCGGGTGATTATTGGCCACCCAACTTCTTAAATAGCAATTACCAACCAACCAACCAACCTTTACGCAGTTCGAAATTATTGGCCCAATTTTGTGAGTCGGTTGTTAGTTTAATATCGGAAAAAAAAGGGTTCGCAATGGGTTGGGTTGGTTCGGGTAAATCCAACCCATTTCCAGCATCTACCCAAATCCCAATCCCTTTGCCGGTTCAAACCAAGGTGAGCGTGAGGCAGAGACCAAACGCGAGAGCGAGAGTGAGAGGGAGAGAGAGTGAGACAGAAGATAGAGAGAGACATAGACATCGAGTGCGATCGAGAGAGAGAGAAAGAGGAGGAGACTCACCTTCACAAAGCAGATAGACAAAGTGTTCCTGCTTGATGTTCCTGCTTTGATTGATGTTCCTGCTCAAACAAAGTGGTGGGTGCCGATCCTCTCTTGAGAGTTTTAGTTTGGGGTTGAATGGTAGATGGGATTCCTTTTGGGTTTTCAGTAGGCTTTGTATTCACAGACTCCACAATAAGGCTGATTCACATACTCAACAGTATTTAGGATGGGATGTAAAGGTATGTCAGATTCTTCTATTCAATTATTGGATTTTGATATTGTAATGTTAAGACATTGTTGAGGTTTCTGAATTAGTACATTAGTATGGAAAATTAGGGTTAATTTAGCTTAATTTCTCATTCTTCTGCCATTTTTTTTTCAATTCTTTCCTCTGCTTTTCGGTGATGTCGGCCCAATTCGCGAAATGCCGATATTTACCGAAATTATCGCCGATATCGGGGATACGGGTGAAGATTTTGCTTCACTCCCCTTATCGGTGCCGCCGACTCAAAATAGCGACATTTTGGCCGACATTTCGGATTGTTGGCCGATATTTAAAACACTGAGCGTGAGACAGAGTCAACAGCTTAATAACTCTCACCAACTACCCTTAATTAGAATTTACAATCAAATCCCACAAATTAATCACAATGGCTGACTCACGCCAACAGCTTCTTCAAGTCTGAGCTCTGAAATAGAAGGTTTAGATGGTGAAGTTGTTGACAGCAGCAGAAACACTGTTGAAACAGCTGGCATTAATTTGTTGAATGTAGCTTGTGAGGTTCAGAAGTGTGGAGACTCTGAGCATGGGGAGGAAGAAATTGTGATGCAAACTACTGTTTCATTTGAAGGTGCACCGGAAAATGAATTGGAAAAAACATATCCTGGAAATGCTAAGAGAATGTCTGGCTTCATCTCTAAACCAGCAATTGAAACTATCCAAGAAAAGGATGATGGCTCAAGCAGTGGAACCGATATTAATGATGTCACAGTAGGAGAGTTGAGTAACACCGCAGACGTCCAAAAGCCCACTATAGATTTAGATGATGAGGAGGAGGATGCTATCTGTAAACGCACCCGAGCCCGCTATTCGTTGGCAAGTTTCACGCTTGATGAACTGGAAACTTTTCTTCAAGAAACAGATGATGATGATGACCTCCAACATGTTGATGATGAAGAAGAGTACAAGAAATTTCTCGCTGCTGTTTTACAAGGTGGAGAAGATGATGACCAGTCAAATAAAGAAAATGAAAATGCTGATGATGAAGACGAGGATAATGATGCAGACTTTGAGATAGAGCTCGAAGAGTTACTTGAGAGTGATGTGGATGAAAATACGAGGGACAAAACTAAAAAAGAGTATGGGGGAGCTGGAAGACGACCAAAGACTAGGCAGAGTAGGTGCCAAAATACCTCTGGTCAGTTTGAAAAGAAGACTTCAGAACAGATAAAGAGACCATTGCGTCCCCTTTTACCAGTTTTGCCAACTGGAGCAATTTCCTCTTTCTCAACTCAGGATAGCAGAACTTTAATGACTGGGACAGCTCCAAGCTGTTTGTCTTTAACAGTAGAAGGTCGTTGTATCAATGGATTTGCTCCTCACCAGATAGGCCAGTTGCACTATTTGATCCATGAGCATGTGCAGCTACTTATTCAAGTATATTCTTTGTGTGTACTTGATCACTCTCGACAACATATTGCATCCCAGGTTCAGAGATTGATCTTTGAGATGCTCCACAAGCGCAATGAAGTACTGGCATGGAAAAGTGCACCATATCCTACTACTTGCTTTGTCCCATCAGAGCCAACTGAAGCCCCTAAGTCCTACCCAAAACAAAGCACCTTAGCATCATGCCTCACATTTGATGCACGTGGAGTGTGTTCTTCGAATAATCAGATGGCAGTTTCCCCAAATATTTCTCCTTCTGAAGGAAGACGCACACATGTTCCTACTGGGCAGTTGGGTTTTTTCCAGAATCTTGAGGGTTCTTTCTGGGTGCCTTCTATAAGTGGCCCTGTTCTCTCCGTCCTGGATGTAGCTCCACTTAGTTTAGTTGGAAGGTACATGGATGAAGTTGATACAGGTATGTCATGAAGAAGGTCTCCGGTGTTTTTCATCTTTTTTTCTAACATATTTGTGTTCAGAAGTTTAATCTTTATATGTCTGCCTTTGTTTTGAAATCATTTTGACAGCTGTCCATGAAAATCGACGTCGTTACATGGACACTAGTTCTGATACTCGCTTTGAAAGAGAGCCTTTGTATCCCCTTCCTAACTTTCCTGTATGTGCTCAAGACAATTGTGAAGTGGTAAGTGAAACCGGTTCCTCAGCTGTCAGTGTGGCTCAATCTTCATCTAGTCAACAACCACCCAAGAAGTCATTGGCTGCTGCAATTGTTGAAAGTACCAAGAAGCAATCAGTTGCTTTAGTCCCAAGGGAAATTGCAAAGTTAGCCCAGAGATTTTTTCCTTTGTTCAATCCAGAATTATTTCCCCATAAGCCACCCCCAGCAGCCATCGCAAATCGGGTGCTTTTCACTGATGCAGAAGACGAGTGAGTTGCACGCTATATACATTATTGAGTTGGTGACTTATCCTGATTTGTTGCTGTTGTCGGTTTTGTGTCACTATAACATGATCCTAGTGATAATTCATTTGCAATTACTTATTATTTTTTTACTAAAACTTGGAGTTTAGTCCTTGTTACATTTCTTCTTTGGATTGAAACTTTATGGGTTTGTGTTTTCTAAATGAAGCCTCTTGACCACTGCCATGTCAAAGAAACATGTCATATTGAGGGTATAAGGTAAGGGTTCAAGGAAGAATAAAAAATGCACTGCTGAACACTTGGCAATGACCACCAAGCACTCGTCAATGGCCACCGAGCACTCGGCGCCTAGTATGCCTGAAAAAGAAAATTGAAACAAATGGACCAATATTATGTAACGTGGAATTGTTCCAATATAATTGGAGTTTAGTTAGAATTCTAGAAAACATAAGGCTTTAGTCTGTAAAATATAAAATTAAAGGACCTGGATGGAAGTCTCCTTATTTTTATATGGGAACGATTAAATTTTATAAAAAGAAAGGAATACAAGAAAAGATGGACAAGAAGTCCATCAAAGCTAGTTGACTACCAACAAGTAACAAGATATTTGCATATAATTATGTTTTTATTCTTCAAATCTCCCAAACAATACAGGGTACCTCCATTTTTGTCATGAATATGCTGTGCTTGTCTTCTCATTTTTCTTTATTGTATTTGATTTGAGGATAGTTGTAGGTATTGGTTCATATTTGTTTGAACATGGTAATTAAACTAAAGATATGTTTTGAGTTTTGCATTATGCCCTGGCCAATATGAATCTTTCATGATATGCGAAATCATCGTGTGTGATTGGAAAATCTCTATCAAGTATATATGCACAGAGGTTTGTGGTGTTGTTTCATTTTTAAGTTGAGATGGTGTTTTGCTTTAGTCTTTTGACATTGCATGTTTACTCTGCTTATCGTATCCATGATCTACAACTGTGATTAATATCAATCTGTTATTATATTCTATGAGACTTGCGAGACTTGCTTATGAACGTTCGTGTGTTTTATTTTGGAATTGCAATACAGATTATTAGCATTGGGGTTGATGGAATATAATACAGATTGGAAGGCGATTCAACAACGTTTTCTTCCTTGCAAATCTAAGCACCAGGTAATCTTTTTCTAGACTGTGTATTTTGAACACAACATTTTCTTGTCATTGTTTGCTGCTACTGCCTTCATTACTGATACACCCTTTGCTAATGAGCAGAGGAACCATATTTTTTAGTACAGAGAACATAAAAGTATCTACATTTTCATTCTTATTTTCATTACTAAAGTAGATGCAGGACATTTGTATTCAATAAAGCCCACCATTCCCAAGGTCTCTAGACTTTGTGATGCAAATACATAATTTTCTAGTTATATATGCTTGAACCAGTTATTCAGCTTGCTGCCTTGCTCATGCTTGTTTTGCTAAGGAACAGAGCAACCACATGTTTTAGCCAAGAAGACTGAAGTCAAATGCTCAAGTTTCTTAGTTGTGTTTTCTGTCTTTGCTGTGTTGTTTTTCTTAGTTTTGGTTAGTTTGTGGACATCTTGTTCACTGTTTGGCATGTACATTCTGTTTGTTTTTTGTTAATGAAAGTTTGTTTCTTATAAAAAAAAAGGCTCAAGTTTCTTTCGTATTAATTTTTTAGCTTAAAAATTACTCCAGCGGTCTAACACACTTTTGAATAAGAAATAATTGCTTTCTTATCGTGGACTCAATTCAGTGTCTGCCTGGTGGTTTATTATAATGTGATGGCTTAATTTGGAATGCCTTACTAATGGCATATTGGCTTGTTATCAAAATTTCAGTTGGTTTCCATCAGTTAAAAACTTTCTGGCATTTTTTTCATTGATATGAGATTATTCTTTTGGGAACATGAGTGTCAGGAGTCAATTATTTTTGCATTTTTTCATTGTGCATGTTTGATTCTAACTGATGGTTTTCAAGTGGTCAATGTGATAATGAATACTGATTCATGAATGGCATTGCTCTGTTTGGTTGTTCCTGTCTTTTTTTTTTTTTGGTAAATATCATGGTGACATGAATGTGCTGTGGTTCTTTAGAATCAGTGTTGTGGTTATTTTATCTGACATGAGCTGCTTCTATTACAGATTTTTGTTAGGCAGAAAAACCGTTGCTCATCAAAAGCACCAGAAAATCCCATAAAGGTATATGAAGAATTTATTAATTGAAAGTTTATTAGTTTTACCTTCATCTGTCATCATTCTTACTGATGTTCATTGTAAGTGGATAATTGTTATTTTTCTGGAACACCAATAATTATTATTTGTGGAATGAGATAAGTTTTGTTTTCAACTCCTACATTTTTCCCTAAAAAATTAAAATGAGCACCATTATGAAAAGATTTTACTGTTTACTTCATTTCTCAGAATTTAATAAATTGGTATGCTTGCATGACAACTCAAATACTCAATTAAGCATCTAATCACTTTTAATGGTCCAAAAAATGTTACGGTTTTGGAATGTCTGAAATGTTAATTTTTGAATTTTATATCATAATGCTATGTGTATGACAGTAAGAGACTTAGTGGTGCCTACTAATTTTGTATTTTAAGGTTATGAACAGTTGTGTACCTAGGCTTTTTTAACATATGGTCACTTTTATCAGTAATTCATGTAAGTGTCTATTTCTTCATGCAGGCAGTTCGGAGGATGAAAACCTCACCTTTGACTGCACAAGAGATAGCATGTATTCAGGAGGTAATATATATATATATATATATTGAAAGCTTTAGAGCATTACTCTTGTGTGGATATATATATTTATGTATATGCATATTCTGAGTTATTCTCAAGTAAGGTACCCTTTCTAAGTTTTAGATCAAATATGGACAACTGATATGCATTTAGCTGCATCTCACACACTGCATATCTATATATGATCTTATGACAGAGAAATAAACCTGCATGTAAGGATCTTCTTAGAGAATAATTATATGTGTTATATAGTATGACTTCATGCATTTCATGTTTTATGTATCAGATTTTCATGCAATTTAGCTGTATGATTTATTATGACCCAAATACTCAGGGACGTAAGGCTTATAAATATGATTGGATGTCTGTATGGCAATTCATTGTCCCACATAGAGATCCATCCTTGCTGCCCCGGCAGTGGCGCATTGCTTGTGGAACTCAGAAGTCATATAAGGTTGACGAAGCAAAAAAGGCAAAGAGACGGCTATATGAATCTGAAAGAAGGAAGCAAAAGAATACAGATTTGTCAACCTGGCAAAATTCATCTGAGAAAGAGGTCTGCTGTCCTTTAAACTTAGAACATTAGTTTCAAAATTTAATCTCTATATATTTGCATTGATTTCATATAATGTATTTATGATGCTATATAAAAAAATATAAAAAAACTGTGTTGACTGCTGAAATCATAGTAATAATTTAATAACACACGTATAGACAAAATCAAACTCGTATTAGAAAAGTTGTGGTTAGGCATTAAATTAGTGGCCTTCTAGACTTATCTCAACTAATTATATCCTATGCTTCCTAAATGTTGTCCAATAAATTGGCGATTAGGAGTCATAAGTTATTTATATTTTTCTTAAATTCAAGAATGAAAAATAATTTACAAAATGTAGCAGATAGGAGATATTAGGTTCAGCCAGTGACAGAAAGAAATTTAGGAAAAGGGAGGCTATCCGCACTTGCATGGCCTATTATTACCAATTGATTATAAAATTTACATTAAAATGCCCCAATAACTTAGTCAGTTAACATGAATGTGTGGGAAGCGAGCCCATTCCAACTTTTCTCATTTTTGTGGAATGTAAAAGAATTTTGCTTGGCCCTTTATTTTTGCCCATGAACCTATAATTTATCACAGCTTGGGTTGTAGATGATTGAAAGTTTGTTAAGTGGATGGTGATTTAACTTAAAAGTTTGGTATTCACTGCAGGACTGTCAGGCTGAAAGGTCTGGTGGAGAAAACAACAGTGCAGATGGTTACACAGACAATGCAGGTGAAACTTATGTTCATGAGGCCTTTTTAGCAGATTGGAGACCGGGTGCTTTCAGTGGAGAAAGAAACCTTCATAGTGGTACCCTACTCCGAGAGGCTATCCATGAATGGGAAAATGATTATGGCCATAAAGAAGCTCCTCAAACCCAGACTGGTAATATGCACCAATTTGTATCTGCGTCAAAGTATCACCAGAATCCTTCATGCCAAATCACTGGTGTTAGACATTTTGTACCTAGTACCACAAAAACGAATTATTCTGTTTCTCATATGAGTTCAAATACCTCCAAATCCCAATTATATTATCGGCCGTATCGAGCTCGTAGAACTAATGGTGCACATTTAGTTAAATTAGCGCCAGACTTGCCTCCTGTGAATCTTCCACCATCTGTTCGTGTGGTCTCGCAATCTGCCTTCAAAGGCTCTCTATGTGGGGCATCGTCCATGGTTGCTTCTGCTAGAAGTTGTAGTGGTGCGTCCACAACAGATAATTTAGTTCCTCAACTTTCTCAGGTTGGAAGATCGGGAACCTCTGATGTTATAACAGCTGGACAGAATATAAGTCGTTCTCTGAAAGACAGTGTTACAAGTTCCCATCCGGAAGATTCTAGAACTGACAAGGATAAATGTGTAGATGAAGGAGGAGATACTGATTCTGATCTTCAGATGCATCCTTTGCTGTTCCAGGCCCCTGAAGATGGGCATCTGCCCTATTACCCCTTGAACTGCAGCAACAATAATTGCAGTACTTTCAGTTTTCTTTCAGGAAATCATCCTCAGCTACATTTAAGCCTTTCTCATAATCCTCATCAAGAAAACAATGTTGAGTGTTCTGTCAAATCATTGAAGAAATCCAACTTAATATCACGTGGCATTGATTTCCATCCACTTATGCAAAGAACTGATTATCTACGTGGTGTCACAGTGACGACATGCTCAACTGCACCCCTTTCTGTTGGTTCAGGGGGCAAATGTGCTCAAGTTCAATATCCTTCTGATACCGTTCAGACTGAGTTTCTGGTCAATACTGATCCACAGGATTTGGGCCCTAAACCTTTTAGTCCTGATGAGAAAGCTAATGAACTGGACTTGGAGATCAACCTAAGTTCTACATCCAGAAAGGAAAAAGCTTTAAAAAGTAGAGATGTGACTGTTCATAATGTAGTTAAATCAAAAGTAACTGCTCCAGATTCTGGCACTATGATAACGAAATGTGCTAATAGTCCAATTTATCCACGTGCTGAAAGTTCTTCTGCAAATGGTAGCAAGCTTGTTTCAGGTGGCCAAGCATTGGTTATGCCGAGTAATAACATCAACAGATACAATGCAGATGATATGGGTGACCTGGCTCAACCTGATATCGAGATGGAACAGGAAGAGTTGAGTGACTCGGATGAAGAAAATGAAGAAAATGTTGAGTTTGAGTGTGAGGAGATGGATGATTCTGAAGGAGAGGGGTCAGCATGTGAGCAAATTTCCGAGATGCAGAATAAGGTGACTTTTCTCTTTCTTTTTGTTAGTTTTAAGATTCTAGTGGTTGTGGGAGGCACATCATATCTTTTGGCCTAAGTTATTAATGCTACTAATTTCAGTGGGGACCTTCATCTCTCTTTGCCATTGGTGCCACCAATCTTTTTTGGGCAGGGAACCTGTTCATTAGCAATTGCCACCGGTGTGACCAGTCAATGCTTATATTTGTTTCCTTTTGTTCCTTTTTTGACATACTGTTTTCTTGTAAATAGGATTTTTCAAGTTCTGCAGTGAAAAGACCTGCAACAGAAGATGCAAGTAATTCTCACAGCGATATCCATTCCTTAGAGTTGGGTTTTACAAATCAAGGGAAGGATGATGCAAGTAATTCTTCATGGTTAAGTTTGGATTCATGTGCACCAGATCGCCCTTCACACATGATGCCCAATCATGAGGAGAGTATGATTGGCAAAGGTCTTGCTGCCAAAGATTTGGCGTCATCTCGTCCCAGCAGATCTTGTAAGAAAGCGAAACCAAACACTAGAGAAGTTATGGCACAGAAACAAGCTGTGGATATGGCGCAACAACTAAGCGTGGGTCCTCTAGCAATTCCCACAGTGAGGAAACCCAGGAAGCGTGTATGTAGAACCAATACATGTTTGAACATAGGCTTGACAGTAGAAAAGTCCAGCAGTGATGGCTAACCTAGAGCTTTTCATTTGTTTCTATACTAACCTGTGGTAGTTGATCAGTATATAAATTAGTTTTCACTTGGTCTGCTAACCCATTTAAGCCAATGGTCTCCATCTTTTGGGAGTTATGCCAACATTTTTGCAAGTCCATCATTGTCAATATGTATCTATTTCTTTTTAGGTTTTTGTGAGGGTTCATCATCTACAAGGTCGTGTATACATTTACTTTTACTTCCAGTTTGATAAGATGTAAGTTCAATTATCTTTGTTCATATCAGGCACGTAAGTTTCCCTTTTCTGATACACTGACTTTTTATGATACACGCTAACTGCATCAATTCAAACAACATACAGTATCCCCTACACAGCAAATTACCCATACGTGTAAGCTGCAACTTTCAATGATTAAATTGATATTCTCAAATAGACAACTTGGCCAATGATATGTAGCCCGTAAGGATGTGGTTCTATTTTTCTGTTAATTTCCTCTTGCAATAAAATAATTTGTGGATCAAACCAAGACAAAATAAATAATAAGTGGGCCAAATTAATAATTTCTTCTCACACTAAAATGCTAGACTAAACTAATATATAGTACGTGTCAGGTATAAATTTTTTTCTTAAAAAAGAATATATCCATATAATCTAGCCAATTGTTATGTATTTTATGTTTATTTTGCTTTAAGCCTTTTGTTATGATTTTGGTTTAATTATTTAACAATAGGATTGCCCTCAATGAGAACTGTTGCAACTTACAACAATGAGTTAAATTTTTTTATAAAAAAGAAAAAGAAAAAGAAAGCCATCAACAGATCATATATATTATATATATACTCGATCTTTGGCAATGGTTTTGTGCATAATTTTTGTATCTTTATTATAATATAATGAATCAACGATCCAACAAAATGAAAAGCAAATACATACAAAATGAAAAGCAACTACAAGGAGTTGTGCCAAAGAAAATAAGCAGCAAGTCATTTGTCAAATTGATGAATATGAGATGATCAATTACCCAAGTCTTTCTGAGATTGAAATTCCAAGACCAATTCCAGATGATATTGATGAATATGAAATGCAGTATGCAAGTCTCTTCGATTTCTTCAGATCCTCTTGACAATTGAAATTCACATAATCAATACATATAATCTGGCTCATTTAAGTAACAAGTAAGGAACAACACATTCAATGGTTGCATTGTATTAGCTACACTCTTTATATGTTGTGTAGGCTCAATTAATGTAAGTAATTTTTTTCTTGAAACTCCAATCAAAAAATAAGAATAAGAAATTGTTTTGTATGTTGGAATCTTGATTTAAAAAATATCAAATAATGTAAGGTCGAGTGTCCTACTTTTATGGTTTGCCTCAAACCTTAAAATCTCAACTTCAACACTATTTCACACTCATAATTTGGTTCTGAGCATCGTAATTTAGTACAATAACCCTTTGTTAGTGTTGATCATCTTTGGCACATACACTTTCTATGATTATGGCAAAGGGACATATTTTATTGGTGGCTATGGTATAATGGTAAAATATGAATTTGTTAATGGATGAGGCTCCTTAAACTCTTCCCAAATCTCCAACAGTCAAATTTTAGATTAAAAACTAAAAAAAAAAAAAATTAGGGAAATTTTCAACTTTAGTATTGGAGAGCCATTTCCCAAATCTAACTTTTTTCCCTAACTTCTCTTTAAATTGGATAAAAATATAGAAAAATGATTGGATCCGTTTGTTCCTACATGCAGCTTCATCAAATAAAGTGAAAGTTAGAACCATACAAACCATTGCTAAAAAATTTGCAGTGATTTGGTTTTTGTATAAATTTTGAATGGACAACCAAACTTCAAAACTTCAAAAGCTTCCAATTCATACAACTTCAAAACTGTAGGGTTAAAATTATAAATTAGAAATACATATGGACCAAAATGAAACGTATGCCAAGAACATGGACAACAATCGTTTTATTAAAAGACAAATCCAAAACCAAAGATATAATTCAAGAAAATCAACACACAACTCTTTGTGTAAACGAAAGACAATCTTTTTAAATAAAATTTGCAAGGCAATTTTAATAAGAAATAAAAAAAAGTATAAATTTGAAATTGTTTGACCATTAAAGTAAGCTAAAGGGTTTAAACCTTTCCTATAAATTGAACTTTTTGAAACACAAACATTTCAAAGAAGCATATATATAAAAGCAATGACTAATGAAAATAATTTGAGAATATTTATGGTGACAATATTGGGATTGATAGGCTTTATTCAAGTTGTAATAGTAGAAGCACAAAATAGTTCCTCTCCCTTTCTTCCTCATGTTCTTTGGTCAATTGATGAAGATATAAAGCCTCCTTCTAAATTAAGAGGACCTTTATTATATCTTTGTGTCCTACGTGTTGCTCATAAATGTTATCCAGAAGAACAAACCCCAAAGTTTACCAACGATGTATAAGTTATTATTCTGGAATTTGTGAGGAAAAGTACTTAAATGTCATATATGAGTGTAATCTTGGATGTATCAAGTCTATGGGTAAAACATTCTTACTCTACTCTCTTTTTCTTCATGGACAACACATTAAACCACATGCATATTTACTATTGAATATAGCTACTTTTTTTTTTATGGAAGTGTATATATTACGTATTATAGTTGTTTTGTCATATTTTGTGTGTATATATAAATATATGATTTCATGATGACCAAGAGATCATAGCTATATATATAATATTATATAACGATGATGTATTTTTCTTATAATTTTGAGACCACCTATGTACATAGTTTATTACTTTATGAGGTAGAATAGAATTTAGGGGTAAAAGTTAGCAACCAAAATTCAAGAGACAAACAAAACGATTCAAAATTATAATTTAATTAGCAGTATGTGTAAACCTTCCAAAATTATTTTCTTTATCAAAGAATACAAAAACTAATGAAAATAATACACAACAGTCCATGCCATACCACTATAAAGTACAACAATTCACTTGACAATGCATATGACTTTTGAGTTATTGACATATTGTTTAGGGTGTGATGTGGTAGCCACTCGTATATACAAATATCATAGCAGCATCCAATTATAAATTCTAATATATTTATATTTCTTTGGCAGATGTAAATCAAGTGGAAGAATATATGAAATTTTGTCACAACGAGTGCGAGAATTAATAATATTCGCAAGAAATACTTACAGAGACTTTAGAGAGATTGGGTTTTGTGAGTATGTAAATGAGTGTAAGTGAGATTCTTTTGATAATTGGGTAGAGAGAAGATAAGTGTTTTTCAATTGTAATCTTCTTTCGTTCACTCGTGAACATGCATATATATAGTTTGATCACTCTCTGTTTTGAATCATATAACCTTTGTGTTCTTTGTAATACTAGTAATCCTTTATTTTTTTTGGTGAATAAAGATTAAAGACCCAGGCACCCCAAGGGCATTGTACTATTTGCTATGTTTGTTTTTGGAAATTTCTTAATCATGATCAATAACATGAGGTTACTTTGGAGAAAAATTACAATTAAATATCAAATATCAATAGTTTTTCAACAAAAACAGTAACACAGTAATTTTAAAATAAAAATTAATAGAAAGACCAAAGTGCCACTCGTAGAATAGTTGAGAGACTACTATTGAAATTAACCATTTTTTTTATGAAGGTGATATTTTTTCATGTTCAAATAGTTTTATTGTAGATAAATTAAAATGTCATAGGTTCCAACTTCCAATAAATATACTTTTAGATTTTATTTTCTTTCTCAATTTATATAATTACGGGACATGATACGATTACACCACATGATTATATTTATGAAAAAAAAATTAAAATGACATGATACGATTACACCATACGATTACACCATATATATAGGATCGTGATCACATGTTAGCCTACTACATAGTTAAAATTCGAATGATCTTCTCCCAAATAAAAAAAAGTGGTAAAAAGGATTAAGTGGTACTTTTGTATCTTTACTTATGAGAAAATAAAAAAAATCAACATTAATTCACAACAGCTAGAATTAGAGATTTCTTTCCAAACAAAAATTAAAGATTTCCCTATTAAGTTTTTTTTTTTTTTCCCACTTATGAGAAAATAAAAAAAATCAACATTAATTCAAAACAGCTAGAATTAGAGATTTCTTTCCACACAAAAATTAAAGATTTCCCTATTAAGTTTTTTTTTTTTCCCCTATTTCCTAGTTGTAAACGGACTAAATTAATTAATTCCCCAACCGCATAAAACTAGGAATAACAACTTTAGAATTATGTACCTCTATATGAAGGGTCACCTAACCCTAAAGAGTCACAAACACAGCTTATTAAACTTTGTTTTCTCACACTCAAAATAGTCATTGAATCACCATCACATGTATAGCTTAGTTTCTAATTGCTTTTTTTGTTTTTTCTTTTCTTGTTAATCTTTTGACTTAATCATGAATGGTCGCCGTGGTCGAGGAAGGCCTCCAAAGGGTTCTTGCAGCATCAAAAAGGACACTAATGAAGTCCAACAATCTACAACCGATTATTTACCACAAAATATAATTCGAAAACCAAGGACCAAAACCAAGTACTCAACCCATTTTATGGAAATAAACCATCCACCAAGGTTTCAAGATCAAGAAAGTTTGGATGAATTGGTAAAGAAAAAGAAGAGCAAAGGTGATCTTCACAACTACTGTGAAGAACTACAAAGTAACCAAACAACACAATCTAACATATTCATGGAATGGGAGTCTAATTTCTTCCAAGATGTGCCAGAGGCAGATGATTTGCCTGACAATTTTGATATTCCTGGGCCAATTCCTGACTTGGTGGGCTTGTATACTTTTGATATTGGGCCTAAGAGAAGGAGCAATATTGACCCAACAAGGAGTTGTACAAAAAGAAAGGAGGAAGTGATTTCTTCCCCCATGGGGAAAAAACAGACCAGCTCCAAATCTTGAATGTAAAATTGAAGAGGATGATGAATATTGGCACAAGAAGTTGTGAAATAACTTATTGTAATGCTTCACTTACTTTTTTGTCCCATGATATAAATATATCCTCAATTGTGCATTATAGCTAGCTTCACATAGATTCTGTTCAAAAATGTAATTATGATATTAACCAATGTTAGTTTGTAAAGATTCACATCCCAGCTTTAATGGTTTTTCCTCTGAGGTGTTTTTTTATTTTTTATATTAAACTTCATTGTCCAATAAGTAGTTTTTTTACAGAAAAAAATTAAAAAATTAAAACCATAAAAGCAAAGAGTCAGTCAACCAGACAACCACGAACGAACTGTTAATTAATGTGATACTAGGACACAAATTTTAGTAGTGAAACTCGTACGTACTGAAAGAAAAAACCTACCACCTCTTCACTTTCAAACAAGCTTAACCAAATTACTCACTCATATAAATTACAAGGTACAGAATTGATAAAAGCAAAAGAGTCACGTCCAAGGCCTCACCACCATGCCATTGATCACTGATCTGATATTTTTAAGGATTCAGATATTAAAAATAACAGTTGTCAAAGGGAGTAATTTCAGAGAGGTATCCTAGACCTAGCTAGCAGTACGCTACACCCATTTTTCAGAGTTTATACAGAAATTGGCCCTATCAACCAGCAGTTAATGAATTGATATGCATACAAGATATGCATTTTACAAAATCAAAGGGACACCATGGGAGAAAAGCTTCAAGACTAGCCCACACCAAGGTAAGGCCGGCAGGGGTGACAAAACACAAGCAACATTAATCACAAGTTGCCCAGTTTTAGAATAAGTATGAAAATGAGGCTGTAATCTATTACTGTTTGTTTTGTTTGCCTGAAGATTCTCCTCCATTCTTGTGCTTTTCCGGAGCTACCTTGGCAGGGGTTGAACGCTCTGATTGAGAAAACCGAATCAAGATCTGCATAAGAACGGTGACAAGGCCCAGACCCAATGCTGAGAATGCGATACCCTTCCACGACGATAGAAGTGAGGACCACTGGAGAAACTTTAGAGCCCCCAAAATAAGCAGACATACCCAAGATGTGACAACCTGTACCAAGCATAAGTTAATTAGCAGTACTAACAAGACGCCTCAGTAACCCAAATATAGAGAAAAGATACCATGCTAATTAAAATGAATTGAGTTGCAAGTTGGCTAATTTATTAGAAGCAAGTATCCCACCAAAAGAGACTTCACTGGCCGACCAGTAGCTTGCAGATCTTGATCGCCAAAAGTTTGCTCTACTATATGCCTTTCCAATAATGCATCCTAGTATACCGGTAGGAAACAGCATGACAATCAAAATTAGGAGGTTAATACATGAATTATTGGAAGCAAGACCAGATTAGTGAGGTCTTCCAATAAGCAGATTTGTAAGTTCAATATGCTTCAAGAAATAGTGTGCAAAATACATCTTCACCTTTACTTTCAATTTTCAAAATATGTATTTCATATACGATAACAGGGATGCCAGAAAAACAAAGCCATGCAACACATTATATAATAATGACCTTGGCCACAAATATATCTTTACACCATTGTGCAACAGCATCATCAGTTTCAGGCAAACCCTTCATCTCATGCCGTTTGATGTGCACATGCATCTGCAAGAGAGTAACAACCAAGAATGTTTATATAACCGAGAAAGAGAAAACCCAAATATGAAGGTCAGTGCACAAGGCAGCCACCATTGCAGTATGATTCAACCTCTAATAGTCTTTTTGAAAATCTCAAGTCAGTAGGCTTACCACAGAAGGTCGCCCCTCAAAGAGTCTTAGCATTGTAGGTGCAGGTGAATTTTTGGGAATAGCCACTGTTACATCATATACGGCTGGAACAAATGAGCGCATGTGACTTACTGCAGTGACAAAACCCTGAAAATAACATAAATGAATTACATTTGCCAGACCACATGTGTAATAGGAAATAATGGGTCCTGTTATAAAGGAGGATTCTAGAACTTCATGAATTTTTTATGCTGATGGGGAGTTACAATAACCATCCAGGAAAAGGAAAATGTATTCTAAGGGAAAAATTGTTATTGTTTACTTATAGTAAATGAGCAGATGCAATGAAAATTTTACCTTAGTACGAGGAATCAAAACATTTCTAGGGACAGGCAAACCCATTGAGGCTGCATATTCCTGTGCTGCTAAAAGCTTTGCATGAGTAAAACGAGTTCCTTCTACAAATAGAGCCAACCAAAAGGGCTGAGGGAAGTCCTTCAGCCGTTGAAAACCTGACTGAAAATACATTACCACAAGATTCAAATGAGATCCACAAGGCTACTTCAAAAGTAGACACATTAAGATGCACAAATGTCTTGAGAAAATTTTACCAATACCCTTAAATTTTGACCTGTGTCCAATATTAGTCCCTAAAACTCAAAAATGCTGCACTTAACCAATTAAATTAATAATCGTCTGTTTAGGTGGTTTTCTGGTTTAGGGTCGTTTAGTTGGTTGAAATCATAAATTCTGTGATTTTTTATTTTTATTTTTTATAACAAAAGTGGTCATGCAAGTATCACATGACCACTTAGATGAAGGTAAATTAGTCATTCAGCTAAATCTATTCAGTCCGTTCATTAAATAATTCTCACGCAGTGAAAAGAAGGCTTCTTCTCTGAAAGAAACTTGTTACTGCAATTGTCAATGAACATACCACCATTGTCAACAATAGCCAAGCCATCCCACGAATAGATTCGCTCTCTCTTAGTATTTATAATAGTCTTTGGGAGTTCTATTTGAAGCCTATAAATAAGGTGTCTCTTGTAAAGCAAGTCAGATTTTGGATGAATCAAAATAAAGCATTGTTGAAAGACTTGGTGCTTTGATATCTCCTTTACTCTCTATTCTCATTTCTCCTAGCTATTATTCACTATATCCCAAAATGCTTTAAAATTACAGCAACTCTAAATCTTTCTTTAATCTAAACTGCTTCTAATTATTAAAGTTTCTACAATCTAAAGTCCACCAAAATCATCAACCCACCTTGTATTCTCCTACATCAACCTGGTGTGGCAGAGCCAAAACATCCTCTACTTTCTTCAAAATTCCTCTTATATCAAGTAAAATGGTTACAAATGAAGAACATTCATCTAGAGTTAAGAATTTGTCTCAAGAATGTTAAGGCAACAAGAAGGCACTCAAACAGTTGATTAGAAAAAAATGAGTTCACTGATATTTAGCTATGGACTGGGAAAAATGGAAACATTACTATTTGGCGTAGATAAGGGTGTGACATTGGAAGTTATGATTTCTGCGCGTGCATGTATATTGTATATATATAACATTATATATATATATATGTATATAACAAATACACCAATACCTTTAATGTGCTTTCATCTCTAACCCAACTTCTTTCCAAGAAAAGATATTCAGAGAACCACATTGACCACCCTATTACCTGCATATATAAGTCATAGAATTAACTGACAGAGAGCAAGGAACACTCAAAAATAAGGCAAATGAAAATGATAATGGTGAATGACAATTTGATCACAAGACACGTTGACAATTGCGTCGAAACTTCAAACCAGTAATTATTTCATGATTTTATAAATAATTTAGATTAAGTTTCTTGTTTTTCAAAAAAAGATGGATGGCACCCAGTTTCATAAATCAATAAATTCTTTTCTAGTTTTCTTCTATAAAGCAAAGATTAATTCCATAGCAAGGTAAAAGTACTTCTTCAACATATGATATTATATTTAGTTTTACTTCCACGATGGAATTTGTGTGTATAAAAATTCTTCTTCCTCCCTTAATTTTGAGGACTGAAATTGAATACGCCATAAAACCTAAACTTTATACCTATGGATCTTACCATAATCCCAAACTATAAAATCCAAGTTTCTTAAGGTTACAAACTACTCCAATTTGAGAAAAGATCATATATATATATATATATGAACTAAACTTAACAGTCAGTGACTTAAAAGCTTTATCTCCACATGCTAACAGGACATCTTAGGTTGGAACATACCGGAAGGAATTTTGATGACTTCTTCATAACAGCTAATGAGCTGCCAAGGCAACCTGATCTCTGCATAAGTTTAACTCTAAATCAGAAGTATAAAATACAGCAGAGCCCAATATGGAACCAAAATTCTCAATTAAAATAGTGTACAATGTTTACAAGTGCATGCGAATAAGTCCAGAATGTAACTTTTGTGTGCCTCTATCAGTATAATGCAAACAGATCATGTACATTGATAAAGAAACAATTATGGGAATGCTTTTTAATAAGTATTATATGTATGAATATGAAGACATTGTTTGCCTGGTTGCATGTATTTGTGCACACATGTAACTATAGCCATTATACATAAATGGCGTACCTGAGCCAGAACCCAACCAACAAGCCAATCAATATCACTTCTGTGATTACATATGACAAGTGCATGCTCTTTACCTAGAAAATACAAAAGATGAGCAGCTAAATAAACTATTCTGCATAATTTTGAAAAGGAAAACATATATGTAGTCCTAAAAACAAAGAAATATCAAGCAAAAGGAAGAAAATAGTTTAAGCCTTACCCATTAAATGAAACGTTTCACGATCCGTGTATACTTGGATCTGCAGCAAATAAAGATTTTGTTTTTATTTCAAGATATTTTAAAGTAATTTTTAAACCAGGTCATAACTCATAAGCAATGCCCTTCATGTTATCACTACTAATTTTAAGTAACTAAATTTACATAAGTCAATGAAAAGATAAAAGAATAGCAAAGCAAGTGAAAAGTGAAATTCCTGATTGAAATAGAACTAAGAAAACATGGTTCAATTTTGAAGTAAGTTAGAAAACATGGTTCAACTTTGAAGTAAGTTAGTTAATCGTCATATGTAGAACTTTTCCTGAGGCAAACTCTCATTTTGCAACTATTCAAGTATAACAGGATATGTATGTTTTTTTATTCCCCTTATCACTACATGTTTTCACACCAAAAAGGTTCTCAACCAACTGTATTTGAAATATCACAACTGAAGGATGGACTCAACATTTTAGTGTGATACCCCAATAGTCATTAATGGAGCTTTTAACCCTAGTAACTAATGAAGCTTCCTGTAATCGTTTATATAACCCAGATCAACCAAACACACAATCAATGTGGGACTCAGCAAGAGCTTGCACAATGCACACACCAAACAAAATACCAGTTTCACAACCTCCCCCACTCAAATCCCTATTGAGGCCAAACACCAAAATCAAATCCTTGAATTTCTTGCCAGGCCAAACTATTTACTGAAGTGACCCGAAGGCCAAAGGGCAGCATTAGGTTGGCTCTAACAAAAATTTCATGACTCAGAGGCGCTTGTCACATCGACACGATATCACCAAAGGATTAGTCGCTAATGAAGCTCCCCATAATAGATTATATAGATGTGATATGTGACTTAAGACATGCACACACTATCCACACACAAGAATAACAAGCTGGGGTATAATAGGACAAATCTACCAGACCCTGACACAAGCCAGCATTAGGATATCTTAATCTATCTCACTTTTTTTTTTTTCATGATAAGCTAATCTCTCTCACCACCTTTAAACACACAAAAAAGACTGTGTGACATTAATACAAGAAAATTCCAAACCCCAACCCCCCACCATCGCCCTCACAAACAAAAGTGTGAGACCCAAACTTCCTTCTAAGAAACAAAATTTGATCCTCATGCTTTGATTTCTTCACCTTCTAGTCTTTCTTGCGGTAACAATTTCTGCTGTCAGAATCTTTCAAAAGCCAGCAATAACCTTAATGACTCATGGGTTCATACCAGTTTTATGGATAAGGATTTTTTTAAAAATACATGGTTAGAACTTGGAAGCTAGCAGAATATATGGGGAAGACCTCAATAACGCTCAACATACAATAAAATCAATTGCATTTAAGAGCATAAAATGAATTGAAACTACTAAAATAACATGAAATGGGGTTTAGTTAACACCTTAACGCCTGCCCACCAATCAATGAGCCACACGAGCTCCAGCCATAACAATTCTGCTACCACTCTGTTGATCCTTCTGTATATATTCTTAGACAGAGGCCGAATAAGAACGAAGCAAATTGCCTGAAACAAGGGACCAAGTAGGCTAAATTGACTAACCCTCCAATATATGTTTAAACACACACACAAAGACCTGTGTATTTACATATACTATACAATTGATATGTTAATTTAACAGAAACAGCTAAATAAAAAAACTCCTAAAATATAAAAATTTCACTCAGTTTTGAAAAATACAATTAAGCTCAATGGGTCCAACAGCATGTAAGATTCAATAAATTGTACGGTTTCTTTTCTTTCCCAAATTTTCTCGGGAATCAAATGAAGCATGCAGGTCACAGTAAAAAATTAGAAACAAAACCCAGATTCACATGCAAGCTGAGAGACGTATCCTGCCCAAAACCCACTTGAGAACAAACCCACAAAGCTAAAATCATTAACCACAAGCAACTTAAACTGAACCATCGAAAAGAAAACAAAAGAAGCAAAACCCTCGTGAAATACAGGCCAAAATTGAAGAAATCAATAGCAAAAGGAGCATAAATGAGCTAACTGAAACCAAATCTAGGCAACTGGGATAAGGAAATACAGAATGAGGAAGCGAAAAACATAAGAGAGAGGTACCTGAATGAGATTGACAACGAGGCCTGAGATGAAGAAGAGCAGACCCAGTGGAACGATGACAGCTGCCGCTGCAATTGCCATGGCCCCAAACTCAGAAGACACACACGCAGAGAAACGAATAGATTCGCAGAGACAGAGATTCAAAGTGGTCGAGAACGAATCAAATTTGATTAATAATATGAAAATATAAATAAAATGGGGATTTAATTCAATTAGATGTGAGTATGAGGAGAAGGCAGTCTCTGGAACTCATGCAGAGAGTGTGAAATGTGAATGTAAATGCGTGTGATATGAAACTCGCTTTAAACGCTGTTTCTCGTAAGAGTTGGAAGGGAAGGAGGTGGGAATGGGCTTTTCTGGTTTTGCCGTAACGCACTCTCTATTTACTTTTTTGGGTTTTTTTACGTAAATACCACTTGAGAGCTACAGAGGATGTGCTCCTGTATCACTCAAATTTTTTTATCATTTACCACATAAAATTATCAATATATGCTAATGTGACACAGATAGTCAATTTTTTAGTTAAATCATCAATTTTTTTTCTAAATTTCTGAATTTGCCCTCAAATGTAATTAAGAAAAATAAAAACTTTTTAAGGACAAATTTGAAAATTTGAGAAAAAAGTTAATGATTTAACTAAAAAATTGACTATATGTGTCACATTAGCACATATTGATAATTTTATGTAGTAAATGGTAAAAAAAAATTTAGGTGATATAGAAGCACACACCCTATAGTCCAGGTGGTATTTGCACTATATCTGTCACATTAGCATATATTGATAATTTTATGTGGTAAATGGTAAAAAAAAATTTAGGTGATATGAAAGCACACACCCTATAGTCCAGGTGGTATTTGCTGAAAAAAGCTTTTTTTTTTTTTCGGTTTGTATTTACTCCTCTTATTATTATTATTATGATTCCATTATCATATGGTTGGCTTATATTTCAATGTGGATGGGAATGGAAGTTTTCTTCGCGAACAATCTAGCATTGTCCTATTTTTATTCTAGACTACTTATAATGTGATTTGTTGCATGTTTTGATATAGGGTGTCAAATATTTAAACTTTGATGCCAACAGCATATGCCATACAAAGATATCTAATAAAAAAAAATTATACCCTAGTAATAAAAAGATAACTTTGTCAACATTTAAGGAATAAACTTTTTTCTTTATCACATACAATATC
>QANT01005076.1:0-80820 GCA_003254885.1 Purshia tridentata
TTTAATCCTAAATTTCTATTTTATTATTGAAATTTAAGCATTATTAAAAATTAAACATCTTAATTATTTTTATTTTTTATTTTTAATTTATCTAATTTTTGTAAGAATGATTCTTAATGAAGATTTAGAAAATAGAGGGTTTCGATTAACAAGTTGGAAAGGGCTAGTACTTGTTTCATTAAGGTATGTATAGTCTCAGTTTTGTTTGTTTTATAGATCTTGTAGTTTTCTAACAATTGCAATTTAAAAATCAATAATGGTAGGAATGCCAAATTTGTATATATATATTTTGTGAAATAGAATAATACATAAACTTGGACAAATAAAAATTAATTAGTATCTGAAACCCTAATGGAGTACTTGAACAAGAAGAGAAAACTAAAAACTAAGGGGCGCAATACAAATATTAATTAATTGCATTGACTTTCATGATCACTTGCAGAAGAATTAGCAATCTCGGAATTGGAGTCCATACCACCCAAATAATCCCTGACGCAATAATTTCTCATCTTCATCTCATCCGCCTTACAAGCCACATTCGTTCTCAAAGCTTCAAGGCCACGCTTGTATAGCTTAAGTTGTTGCACTCCAAAACCTTCATCAATAGCTTCATCCCACCAAAACTTGCTCGTTATTACATCCATATCACCATTCTCCTCCTGCGATTCTTCTTCAATAACTTCTTCTTCATCATCATCGTCGTCGTCATCGTCATCGTCAAGCGTAGGCGAAGATTGTTTGCCAAGAAAGCGATCTATGACTGCATCAGCATATGGATGGCCGAAGGTGAATGGCTTGTTACCCGGCGAAAAGCTGACAACCGCGATTTGGGCGCCAGATAAGCAGCAAAGCTCGCCGGCCTTGCGAAACAGGCCATTACGCCTCTTGGAGAAGGTGGACTTTAGGTAATTCTTGTTGCTTATTTTCTTGATGTCAATCTTCCTGCGACCCATGATATTATATATGATAATATGTGTGTGTGTGTGAGTTTTCAACTTGTTTTCCGATAAGTAACCCACACCATCGATGATAAGTAACCCAAACGATATCGAAAACCTCGTACTCAAAAAGTGAGAACCTCGTACTATATATATATGCACATATGAAAGATGTACGTGTTTCCTATGAGTGCTAGGTTTCCTTGTTCTTTGGAGTGTTTCCTACGCCGACACCATGTGAGTTAAAATAGGAAGCTAGCTGACTTATCGATAAGTCTAAGGGGTGATATTATTTTTCATTTTATGTTTTTAAATTAGAAAGATACATTGATAAGGAGGAAGTGATATGCACATATTAAAAGGGCCATTTGGTTTTCTACACGTGTTTGGTTCATTTAGAACTTTCCTTTCTACTACTTGACATTATGAAAGAAGCTGAATTACAATGCAATTAATGAAAAAAGATTTTAAAAAATTTTAGTAATTTGGTTTCCACACGTGTTCGTTACATAATAGGAAACAATTTTTAAGAAGTTTCCTATTTTTTATTTTTATTTTTACTTTGAGATTACGAAAGAATAAATTACAATGCAATTAATGAAAAAGATTTTTAACTCTACGGGTTTATACTTATATGATTCTTTGTTTTTGGTACAAATATGATTCTTTGCCGGTGTTTCCTATATCAATCATCTTGGCTATGAGATTTAGGATTAAGCGTCTCAGGGTTAAATGAGACTGACTTGGTATTAATCTTTGCACCATTAGATTCGAGATAGAAGTATTAATGATTATGATTAAAACCCTCACTAAGGCAAACACGAATACCATAGCGGATACTTATTTTGAATCATCACTAAGGGTTATAACTCTTAATTCTACCATGGTTAGAATTTTGGATTAAACGTCTTAGATAATGATGATTAAATCCCTTAATTATAGCAGTAGAAAGAGATAATGATTCAAATTAGATCCTTATTTCAGATACTTACAAAAACTTTTAGGAGACACTAATTGTTATTATAACTTTTCAATTTCTTGCACGCCAGATTTTAAAGTGTAAGAAAAATATTACCTTAATTTATTCTGTTACATCCAAAGAATAACAATATATAAGGAGCCGTAGGAACCATTGCAACAATGTTATGGAGATGGCTACCAGTTGAGAGAAAAAAAAAAAAAAAAAAAAAANAAAAAAAAAAAAACAAGAATCTCACTTGGTCCAAAGTATGTTAATTACACTGTAAAAAATATCATCAAAGAAATTCCTTAACCTCATTAAGCTCATTTTTCAAAAGGAGTTCTAGACATACAAATTGCACAAGGGTAAAATTTATGGCTGAAAGTAGCGCAATATACTCAATTCTGCGTCTTGTTGTGTTGAACCAATTTGCACCCTCATTAATTTGTTTGTGGATTGCGGGTGGATATGCTCTCTCTCTTTTGCTAGTATGGGCTACAAGTACAACACACCAACTATTCACAACAATGGGCAACAAAAGAAAAAATGACAAATACTCGGAAGGCTTTTACCACCCTTCTCACCATTGAGAGTAGCTTCAGTCTTCAGTCGCGATAGGGTGAGAGATCAATGTTGAAACATTATCTCCCCTTGCTTATCCTCTAAGAGATCAAGCATACTTAATCTCCATGAAATTTGCATCCACTCCAACAGCAACTGCTGTCCTTGCATTTCACGGTATCAATTCACAAAGACCACCACTGGCAACACCTCCATCATCCAACTATAGGTAAGAGTAGCGTTCAGCCATTTGACATGGGGAACAAAATTCAACAATAAAAAAAAATCAAACTAAAGTAAGCACATTATAACGATTAATGCTAAAGCTGTAAACATATTGCAACAAGAAGCATAAAAACTTGAGAAAAGCAGGATAGTTGCAAATGTCTAAAAGAAAAGGCACCAACAGTAAGCACCAACTTATTAAAGCACCAGATTATTTCTCTCACTTTTTGGGCCTGAATGAAAGCACCAACTTAAGAATTCATAACAGTCAGTGATATAGATTAGAGAACATTAGAAAAAGTTAAAAAGGACTGATGACCAACTGATATGAATTTCAAAATATTTTTCTTTAACATGAGCTAAACCGGTAATCGGTATAGATTGAGATATGCAAATTCAGTCACAGACAAGAGATCTCATGCCAGATAGTTTGGCATGTTATGTTGATAGACTGTTCATCAAGTGGAAAATGTCCAACTGTGCAGTGTCAATGCCTGAGTTTTAACAAAGACATGGGGAACATGATGCAAATGAAATTTACTTTCAATTAGAAGCAAGCAAGGTCGTGTAGAAAGTGGGGTAAGCACTAGAATATTGATGAAAGCTAAAACCAACAGCTTAATTGAGGTCAACGATAGGCAAATCCTGTCTCAACTCATTCATGGCATTCAAATCCTAGCAATTCAAAGGGAACTGAAGTCGCAACATAAAAAAGTTTAAGAACCCAGAAAACTATCCACCACTTATAAAATTGATCCTTTCCTTGAGAATGCAAAACTCTATTAGGAAGCATATAGCAACAAGTGTTGAACGAAATCCGGATGACTTACTATAGCAAAACATAGTTCCCCTCTCACAACCCATCCATATGGATTTCCAGCAAGTCTAACCTTCTCAACAGAATTCACCATGACCTAACAAATATGAACATTTCAAAGATTAATACCAGAAGCAAATGCATACCAAAAGTTTAAATAAGACTACTCAATGGAGGTTTTAATCATCAGTTAGATCAGTAGAAATCATGAGAGAGAGGGAGAGAGAGAGAGAGATCACTCACAAAGGAGCACACAATAGGCCCTTCTAAATATTGAAGGGTCCTCTACACAAGAGTTGATCACTCATCAATAATATCAACAACCTCTACACTTTACGAGCCAGGGTCCTCTGCTTTGTTGCGTGCTGTACTACTTTTTCCTCTACAGGAAGGCCCTTCCGCCGTCTTACAGCATTAATTAGTTTTCGTGCTGTATTGGGAAGCACACTGGAACCATCACCAAACTCCTCAATTTCCTCTTCTGTTTTCGGTACAAAGAAAGGATCCTCAGGAAGTGCTTCCCAGTGGCTAAGTACAAGAAGAGCACTTGCAGCTCCAGAAGTCCATCTTCTAAGTTCATCAGCAAAACCAAAGCTTTCAGAGACTGGCACATAAACATGCACAGTGAACAATGGGGAGCCTTCCTGCATTTCCTCCTTTAACACTCTAGCCCGTCTTCGTGCAAGCACAGCATACATTGAACCCAAATGCTCAGTTGGCGTGTTCAACTCACAAAAGTACATGGCTTCCACAAGCCGTGGTTTCTTTTGAAGTACAGCTGCTCTACAAGCTTCTTTGACGGCTGAAATTACCTGTCCGGTAAAGATACCATATTGCTCAGGTTGCTGCTGGGGGGTTTCCAACTCATCAGACTGAGCAGTCAATGGTGAAATGTAAGCCTCAAGAACAAATGCTAAACCCCACATAGGTTCATCACATAATGGTCCAGCTGCTGTTGCCAGTTGAAACCCAGATACGACACTGCTTTCAAGGCGCTCTGCTTCAACATACAATGCTTGAGTTACTTCTGAAGATGTCTCAGCAGATATATTTCCACTGCCAGAATCATCCACGAATCCTAATTTCTCAGATATTTGAGAGGAACCGCGCATGAGGACAGAGCAGTCAGTACCCTTTCCTTTAGGGTCTGGAGTAAGGAGGATGTTAGGACCAACATGCCAAGGGCCAAGTGCCCAGATCCTTTTAAGAAGTTTTTGCCACTTTAATTTACATTTCTCAGCCCGATCCGTGTCATTCTCACTTGACAAAATATCACTCTCCACAGCATCCATCATGCGTTTCTTCAGTGCTTCAATTGAATTCTCATCTTCTACAATGCTTGAAATCTGTGCGTCCAAACTTTTATTGGTCTGGGAAGCCTTACCTCCAATAATGTCTCCAAGTAAATCAGAGCTTTCTTCAAGCACCTTCGTTAAAGAAGGTGGGAGCTTCATGACTTTCACCCGAACAACACACTTCCCATTTGGTGTAAATTTCTCAACATAACCTGAGTTCGCAAGAAAGTTATTTAAATTCTCAAGTGTATCGGATACATCTCCCTCAATGGTCTCTTTATAGGACACAAGAGGCGGAGACACTTCCAAGCTTACCCTGGCAAATCTCTCCTTCAAATCTTTTATGCATCTTTCAAGATGCACTTCTCCTGCAGCAGACAGAACATGTTCTCCCCTAGCAGAAACTGTGACCTCTACAAATGGGTCTGCACGGTTTAGCAGCCGTAAACCCTTCATCAGTGCACCAATATCTGCAGGATCAGAAGGTTCAATTGCTACTCTCAGAGTGGGAGAAACTTGGAATGCCATACTGGAGAAAGGCCAACAGTTTTTTGTCGATGAAAGTGTTGCACTTTTCAGTATATTCTGGGCAAGGCCTCGGATTGCCACAACATTCCCCGCATGTGCAGAGGCCACGGGTTTTAAGCCTTGGCCCATCATGAGATACAGATCTTGCAACTCAGCCTCCTGGATATGCTTCTGCATTGACTCCCCTTTTAAGGGATCATACAAAGCTGTGAGCACATAAATCCTCTGCCCTGCATAAAGAACCCCGCTAAAGATTCTTGCAAATGCAAGGAAGCACTCTTCTAATTCACCTTCATCAGTTGTATTGTGTATAATTTCCCCACGTAAGCCCCTTTGTGGAAGTATTTTCATTGGCACAGCAAACATTTTGGACACAAACGCAACACAAGGAGCTCCAGGCCTCGAATCACAAGCTTCAACCGATTTTCTCACAAGCTCTGCTTCTGCAAGCACATTAGAGTCAACCCCATTATTCAGAACCTCTCTCTTCGGAAGTAACCGTGGTATTCGAAATGACTGTGCTGCAACTGGATCAGGCATACACCTAACCACCATCGATAAGACTGCATCAGACAGAGGAAGCCAACGGCTCATCACAGCTTGAAGCACAACCTTAGGATCCTTGTTCTGAAGTTCGCGAGGCGGCACAGCCAAATTAAACGATTTGATCACTTTCTGAAGCACCACTTTATCCGAATCATCCTCCAAAGCCGCCTGGTAAACCTGCCAAAGCGGCTCGAGCACAAACTGAACAAACATAGGCCGAGCCTTACTTCCACTAGCCACTCCCTTCTTCCCCACAATCATTTTTGTCTTCGGAATAAAATACCTCGGACCCCACAAAGCCTTTTTCAAAGCTGAAGCACTAGCCCCAAGCTTCGAAACATAAAACTCAGCAAACTCACCAATACAAAAACCCCAACCGTCCAAAGCACACACAAACGCGACATTTCCCTTCTGGGGTTGAAACGTATCTTCCTCATCATCCTCAACATCCAAAAACGCAGAATTCTCGCTACCCACATCGCCGGACACCGGCCAGGAAAGTATAGAATCAACATCGGACAAGTACTTCTCAGACTTATAAGCACTCACAATCCCATTAACCTCATGAACAATACGCAACAACCGAGTATAAGCCTCCATGGGACTCAATTTCAACTCAGTAATCAACCTGTCAATCTTATTCAGCACCAAACAAGGCGTGAGCTTCTCAATCCAAGCCTGGCGCAAAACGGCGTGCGTCTGAATGTGGACGCCCTCGACGGCGTCGACCAGTATCAATGCGCCGTCACTGAGCCGAGCGGCAGTGGAGACCTCGCTGCAAAAGTCCATGTGACCGGGAGAGTCTATGAGGTTTATGGAGTGGTCCTTGTAGTGAAGAGCTATGGAGGAGCTCTTCATTGTGATGGCACGCCTCTGTTCCTCGTCGAGATAGTCCATAAACCGTAGGCGGCCGGCGAGTTTAGGGTGGAGTACGCCGCCGCCGGAGCCGGCGATTAGGTGGTCGGCCAGCGTGGTCTTTCCGTGATCCACGTGGGCCAGTATGCATATGTTTCGGATTTTTCGGGTATCGGACATTGTTCGGAGTTTTGAGTTCCGAGACAGATGAATGGAATCCGAGATAAGAAACAAATACGTACCTTTTGGATTTATGGTGCAGACGCCGTTGGCTTGCCGCGCAGCGAGGAGCTTTCAGGTTTATAAGTGTAGCTCACAATGCCGGGAATGAATTAGGGCTTTTGTATGACCCAAAAAAAAAAGATTAGGGTTTTTGAAAATTAAGGGTAAATTGGGTAATTTATGCCAGTTTGTGGTTGAAAAAAAATATTCTTTTAAATAACAAACTTGCAATCCAAGCAATGTCATAGAGGCGGGTTTATATTCTATTATTTTGTGTTTGTGTGCAGCTTAATCGTATATTAAATAATTCAACACTAACTTAACTCAATATATTTCTTAACAAATTATTTCTTAGCAATTTGTATGATACATAAATTACATAATAGTCAACCTATATTCATTAACTTGGTGGTGAGTTCGAGCTGTGTTGTCATTTTAAAAAAATAGTCACCCTTGCTCGCAATGTTTAATGAATGTATTATCCTATCTACACACTAATTTATGGAGTATATATCCGTTCCCTTAGTGACGGTTCCATACAAATATCACAGATTAAACGGAAGCAAGACAAATGGGTTGAAGAGAAAACACTATTTGATAAGACCATTAAAGCTATTAGTCATAACTCCAAGGTCTGGAACTTAAAAGCTTACTGAATCCATAATGAGAAATGTAAACACGAATACCATGACAACCATTTTCTTCCGGTCAAGATAATAGATTAAACCAAGTCGCTCTACTAATTAACTCATGAATACAATGATAAATAAATTAGTTATGGCCATCATCTTATGTCATATTGATCCTGGTCTGCATGCTCTGGAAAGCAAACATATCACCAGCTCATCCAATGGGGCTGTGGCAGAATGTCATTCCCCTACAAAGCTAGTCATATCTTTAACATAGAGTACTTAAACACAGATAAATACCTGAAATAAGACAGAAGAACAAATATGTAAGTAACAATATGAATAGACTCATAACAACAACATGAAGAAGACTAGCAGTTTAAAAAATCATGACAATAATATCATTAGTTCCAAAGCATGTATATAGCAATACGAATATCTCAAGGGTTCAAATCTTTTCTAAACTGCTGCAAGTTAGCTGTGGGTAATGGGGAGAGGGCTTAAAGACTAAATTCTTCATAGTTGCCCCAATCTCCACCCTCATTAATTACTGTTTGTGAATTGATAGTGGATCTACTCTCCTCCTCTTCATTCTAGGATGGGGCTATAACACACCACCTATTCAAAATAATGGGTGGCAAAAGAAAAACTGAAATTTTATTATCTTTTACAACCTTCCTTACCATTCAGTCTTCTAATCGTGGTAGGGTGAGAGATCAATGTTGAAACGTTGCTTGCCCTTGCTTACCCTCTAAGAATTAACAACAAATTAGAATATCTGAGTTAATATCTACCACCTTGACACAAAAATGACCATAACTGTAACTGCTCATATTAATGGATGGGGCAAGGGACTTACAGCAATTGCTACAAGCTCTACCAACAGTTCCTCCAAATGGCGCAAGGGCTACAATAAGATATATAAGAAAGTAATTAAATCAGTTTAACTTGAAATAATACTTTTTAGTTTCATACATCCCAAAACAGGAAAGAACACCCAGATAAAATGCACATAAGAATGAGCAAGCATGACTCACCCATTGGGTTGGACCATCAACTGGCGCGTTAGAAGGATCATCATGTACCTAAGAACCCAAAGAATAATCTTACAGCTTCTTACAGTCATTACTATTAAAAGATAAGAAAGATGAATTCATTTTGCACTTTCAGATTTGCATGCAAATAGTTGAAGATAAATGAGATCATTTATTCACAAAGCTCCTTCAAAGTGAACTCAAAGAAATTCAAGTTATTTTGTGCATTTCTGGTAATTGGTATTATTTACCTTCAACTAACAGCATCCTAAGAGAAAATGAAACTTAAATTCTGGCTTCAGCAGATTACTTTACCTCCATAAAAATTCCATCTACTCCAACAGCCACTGCTGTCCTTGCAATGCATGGTATCAATTCACGAAGACCACCACTGGCCACACCTCCATCATCCAACTATAGGAGAAAGTAGAGTTCAGGCTTTTGATATGGGAACCAAAATTTAACAATAAAATATATCAAACTAGAGTAAGCACATCACAGCTATACGTAATAAAAACCATTCTTTTCTAAGAGAAGATGCTGCACAATGCTCTTGAGTTCTGAAACAATAATATAAGACTTTTCACACCTTTTTCCCGGCAGGCTGTTGCAATGCATGTGTAACATCAGCAACCTGTAGTGACCACTTGAGTTAGAAGGTCTGCTCTCCAGATTACAGAATGAAAATGGCGGCACCATGTTAAGAATATCACTATTAAAAATTTGGAAATGAAAAGAATGCAAATTAGTCATGAAGGAAATGGCCATGCTATTTAAGAGTCTAATTACCATTGTACTTTTGTTAGAAGGTTTCAAAATGGATTTCCTAAAAGGACCTCATCTTTCAAAGGCAATAAGCTTTCCTGCATGTGTTTAAAATAACTCCCATTATGTGTATGGTTGTGTGCATGGGTACATGACATTAAAGCAACCTAAGGTGTTCCTTACCATTTAAGTAAGGATAAACCAATGAAGAGTACTTCTTCTCAGTTAATGTCTAATGGAACTATTCACACATTACACCATAATCTTATGCTTTATCTGAAGTTCACAGGGATTCCTCTCTATGCTTATGTTAATGAATATATCACAGCACTTTATGTTAAAATAAGGGTCTCTTTTGGAGTGCCTCTATATGAAGCGTTTTCACTCATTAGTTTCATTACAAAGCCAGTGTTTCCTGCATATTCATCAGCAACACTTGCTCTAGGCACTTATTTAAGCCCAAAAAAGCAGTTTTGTCTATTTCAACCAAACACTATAAGAAGTGCTTTTGGGAAAATTTTTGGCTGGAGATGGGGGATAGGGGTAGTTATGTACTTCCAGTATGCTTTACAAAGGAATATTTTCTCTCATAGGAAAATAAACAAGCGAACTATAAGAAGAATTAAGTACTAAATGACAAGGAACATAACATAAAAAAGCAATTAACTTACAACAGGACAATTAGCTTCTCTGATCCACTCCAAATTGCGCGGATCAACAATTAAATCATCTATACAGCAAAGCAGAGATATTGGGTCAATCAACTGAGCAAAAACAAAATTCCAAGAATGCACGAATGACTTTGATTCGAGAATTTTTAAAAGGCAATTTAAATCTCAAATAATATGAATGCAGAGTCTATACATGAAAGTTTAAAACAGAAAAGGGGGAACATGATGCAAGTGGAATTCACTTTCACTAGAATTAAGCAATCGTCACATAGAAGGTGGGGCAAGCTGAGGAATATTGATGAAAGGTGAAACATATAGCTTAATTGAAGATAACCATAGCAGCTGTAATACAGAACATGGATGACTTACTATAGCCAAACATAGTTCCCCTCTCGCAAACCATCACGTTTTGATTTCCAGCCAGTCTAACCTTCTCAGCAGAATTTACCATGACCTGCAAATATGAACATTCTGAAGATTAATATTAGAAGCATATGATACCAAAATATTTTTAATGAGATTAGTTAATGGAGGTTCTGATCACTTAGTCAGCATTAATCACTCATCATTAAACCCAGATAATGAGAGAAAGAGGAGGAAATCACTCACAGAAGGAGCACAGAATTGACCCTTCTTAATGTTTATAATTTTTCCAGTCTTGGCTGCTGCAACTAGAAGATCTGTCTGTCATCATCAGCAGTCACAAATAAGATAGATTTCCACCAACACATCCTTTTAAGTTTACTAATTCTTTTTTCTAGCAACACATTCTTAAAACTTCAGCTGTGAAAATTTCTGATGGTAGATCCACAGGGTTCCATATTATCTTAAAACAATTTTTTGTTAGGTTATCTGCTCTTTTATTTAGCAACTTGAGTCCTGAAAATATCTGTTGACATAGGCACAGAGTTCCATATTAACTTAACCTGACGGCATAAAAATGCAGGAATCTGAATAATATCTGCAACTTTGCCAACTGCTTCACACTAGGAATGAAAAAAGAAAAGAAAAATGTGAGAAGCTGTTCATGAAATGTTCAAAGGGGAGGGGGAGGGGGGGGTCATGTAGAACAGACCCAGAATTCAAGAAACATACGTAAGCATCTCTCTCTCTCTCTCCGTGCACGCGCACACATGTGTGTGCTACACACACGTGTGTTTGTATTTTTCTGCAAAATTTGTATTTGAAGAGAGGAGACAGAACACTCACCTGGATAGATTCATGTACATCTGTAACTATAGGGATGTCATATGCTATTTTAACCTTCTCAAGGATCTGAAAACAAAAGGAAAAAAGTAAGGAGTTACTAAGTTGAATATTTTTTCTATTGATGATTAAATATGTTGAGTTAATGTTAAGCAAGATAAATTCTACTCTAGGAAAAATTAAACATGATTTTTGTATGGCTTAGCAATATTGCAGCTAAGCTACTACAAGGTAACAAGACATTGCCTAACCATGATGGTAAAAACTGGTCATGAAAACTGAATTGCAGTCTCATATTCCAATGAATAAATATTACATTCAAACGGTTCCATCTTTTGTAAATTTTTCTGGCCTGCCATCTCTTCTATTTGAGTTTCGAAAATTTATAAATATCTAGCACATTCTCTATATTTATCACCAAAGCAACAAAAGTTCTTTGTAACTTAACCTAGCATGACAACAAAATGATAATGACTAGCAATCCATCACCTTTAAGCCTTCCACCATGCCAGGACCCCGGAATGATTTTGAAGATGTACGGTTGGCTTTGTCAAAGCTTGACTTGAAAACCAATGGCAATCCAACTCTACAAATTAAAAAATAAAAAATAAAAAAGGGTTGTCCATCTTAACACAAACTGACTACATAGAATAAAATCCAATCTTTTAGCAAAGTTCACCCTTATGGATTAGAATAATTGGCCAAGTTTGACTATTTTGTAGGCATTGAAAACACAGAGTAAAAATAACATTGTAAATGAAAATGCAGCACATATGAAACATATCCACTGTGATAGAACAAATAAAGAAAGGGATGACTTTAACTCGGACATAGAAACCCAATTTCTTCAACCCCATTATTTTTGCATCAAAATAAAACAGTTTGAGACATGGTATTTTAATCATAAAAAAAGGGCAAGAATTACAAGGGGAAGGAGCATACTTTGTTGCAACAGTCTTTATGTGCTTGGCCATCCGGAAAATGTGCTCCTCGGATTCAATCACATTGGGACCGGCTAATAAAAAAAATGGTTCTGCTGTCTGTTGAGATTGACAAAAGCATAAATTAAAGACCCATCAGAGTTATAAACCATCCAAAATGCATACACCCTTTAACAGAAAATTCAAAAGAACACCAAGTAAGTTAAACCTTGAGCTGGTTATATAGAACCGTTGATGAATCCATCTCTGCCACTCAGCTGAAATACAGGTGCAGTTTCACATCAGGATTCACATATACATATATAAGCATGTATGCATGATGAAAATGCAGCACAACATGTAAATCAGGGGGAAATGTATGAATATTGAGATTTCGTACAACTATATTACTCAAAAATTGAAGATTCGGGTATTCTAATTTCCCCGCATTTTCCAGGCAGCCAACGGAGCATAAAAAAGTGAATGCAAATTCAATTCAAATGTAGTTGATTTTCACAGATCTTCAAATATAGGACAGAATATGAAGAAACGAAATGAACATCAGCAAATTTACGAGAGAATGAATAATCATGTGAATCAGTATGTAAGTTCATGAAGTGGCGGAGCAGCGGATCAAGCAGAGAGAGAGAGAGCTTTACCTTACTTTAAACCCAAAAGCAGAGAGATGTTGTCACCCAGAGGGAGCTTCAGTGAGTAATGGTGTAGAGCAGAGACGAGTCACTGATATAATCACTTGTTTTTTTCGTGAAAAAAAAGAAAAAGAAGGAGAACGTGTTCTGTAACTGTTTCGCTGGAGACGGTATGAGTGTGTGCGCGCGAGACTCCGGGACCGTGTGTAATGTAAAGGCCCAAAAAAAAGAAAGGCCCGAGAAAGAGAATTGTGGGCCTTCTTTACTTGTCAATTGGGCTTTTCTTTTAACGGCAGTCAATTACGTGGCTTGAAACATGCAATTGATTCATGAAAGTGAGCAAAGATGAAGAAAAAAGGCATGCAATCTACTTGAGGACTTGCTCCTTCTATTTGCCTGGGTAAGCGTGAGGGATTGAAAAGTGAAAACCCCAAGAAAGCTTATACTAATTGACTTTTACATTATAGACTATCATATTTCTTTAGCTTAGCCTTTTGAACATTCATAAAGAACGCTCTTCTTCATTTTCTTATTATTTTTTTTTGGCCAGATGAAGAGTCGTATTAAATATTTAACATGCATGCAGCCGACAAGATTTGATCATTATATAATACTCCAAACAAAAAATGAGGACATAATATTGACATTCTTAGCTTTTCTGTGCTATACTAATCCCCAAATCGGTGAAATCTAAGCTAAACACCCTTGAATAAGGTGTTTGGATGACAACATTCTGTCTTCACCTTCTAGTACTAGTACCTACATGCTTGACTGTAAGTCCTTAGTTTAGCAGCTGTCACAGACACCCAATTACCAACTTTAAATTATGCCATTTTTCTTGTCCCCTCTCAAAAATCATTTCGTTCTATGACCTCATGGACTACTTCTATGACCTCAATGCTATCCTGATTGGCTTATCTCAACAACTCTGCCAAATTTGATATAACTCTAGCTATCTTGAACTGTAACACAAAATGAGTAGCAAAAGAAAGACAGAAATAACAAAAAATAAGTAAAGTAAGGATGAAAATATCACTCTCCATTCAAAAAGAATCTTGGGTTCCCTATACCTATAAACTCAGGCCAACCACCCTTTGCTTTAAGTGCCACATGCACTGCATACAACTTGTGTTTTGGAATTCTGATCAACACCCACTAAATTTTTCATTTCTGCATTTCTTATTTGGTTTTGTTATGATATTCTCCTTGTTATTTTAACAATTTATGCGACTCCAATCAACCAGCAGGTCACATTTACATCTTCCCACATACAGAATATACTCACTCCACCCCTTTTCAAAGACCCATAAGGCCAAAAACCAAAAAGGCTTTCCAGTACTATATATCCTTTCCCTTTCTTCTTCCCCTCACCCTTTTCCATATCTCAAACCCTGCTTAGTCTTCAAGCTCTCTCTTCCAACATGTCAAAGACAATATCAATTCTAATTCTTCTATTTCCCACCATAGCATTCTGTGACTGTACATGTGAACCTGAGGACACAGAGCACAACAGAAATGATGCACTCAAGTATAAACTAGGCTCAATTGCTTCCATTCTTGTTGCTGGTGCTGTGGGAGTGAGTCTGCCATTGCTAGGCAAGAAAATCTCATCTCTGAGGCCCGAAAGTGATATCTTCTTCCTCATCAAGGCCTTCGCAGCTGGGATTATTCTAGGTACTGCATTCATTCACATACTACCAGATGCATTTGAAACCTTGACTTCACCATGCCTAAAAGAAAATCCATGGGGAAGATTCCCAGTCACAGGTTTTGTTGCCATGTTATCTGCCCTTGGGACTTTAATGGTTGATTCATTGGCAACTGGGTACTATAAGAGGTCACACTTGAAGTCCAACCAGGTGACAATGGATGAGTTAGAGAGGGGTGATGAGAATGCAGGTCATGTACATGGTCACACACATGGCGCACAGTGGAATGCTCATGGCTCTGAGGAATTGAGGTCATCAGAATTAATCAGGCACCGTGTGATTTCACAAGTATGATTCATTCTTTATTTCCCTAATGGGTATTATAATATACAAACATTACTAGCATAGCATATATACTCGGCTACTGATATCACTGCAATGTTGTTTTCTGGAATTTCTTTTATCATGGGCATCTTCTAGGTGTTGGAGCTGGGAATCCTAGTCCACTCAGTTATAATTGGAATAACATTGGGTGCTTCACAAAGCCCTGGGGCAATAAAGCCTCTAATGGTGGCTTTGTCTTTCCACCAATTCTTTGAGGGCATGGGACTTGGTGGCTGCATCTCTCAGGTATGACACTACAGCTAGTCTGTAGTACATGACCTGTATGTTATATTTCACTAAAGGCCTAAGTTGGAAGTTGGTGTTTTTAACAAGAAAACTTGACTAGTTATGTACATAAATCTCTTATGTATTAGTACTGAAAGTTAAAGAATGACTTCACTAAGTGACAACATGTTAGTTGGTGCCGTGATATAATATCATGATAGTTACAAGAGTTTACAATGACTTCACTTAGAAGCATAAAATTAATTGTCTGCTGTGCTCTTCAGGCTCAATTCAAGTCTCGTGCTGCGGCAATTATGGCGACATTTTTCTCCCTCACAACCCCAGTAGGAATTGCATTTGGTATTGGGATATCAAGAGTTTACAATGAGAATAGCCCAACTGCTCTAATTGTTGAAGGGATTTTGAATTCTGCTGCAGCTGGGATTTTAATTTATATGGCTCTTGTTGACTTACTAGCAGAAGATTTCATGAGCCCTAGAATGCAAAGCAATTTCAGGATTCAATTAGGAGCTTATACTTCACTTCTTCTAGGGGCCTGTTGTATGTCTTTTTTGGCCAAGTGGGCTTGAATTTTGGGCAGTGAAGGAATTTTCTCCATCGCCTATTGATTTCCTTACACAGCATGGCACCAAAATATATACTTCAAAAGGTCTCTTTAGAAAAATGTACATAACATATATTTTTCAACTCTACATGTAAAAACTCCCCATGAGATTTCATGATTTTTCCTTGCACACCGCATGCACACATGCTTAGTAGTGTGCTTATTTTAAAGTGCCCACATTTTTCCTTCCCCTATGTTGATTATTCCCAGCAAATACAACACTACAAAAGGCGTGGCTTTGCCATAACAGGCAACACTTGCAGCTTTGAGCTGCACGTGGCTTGCAATAATCAGAGGTGATCCGGTTCTTCCCATGGTTGGTTCGCTTTTGTGGATGACGAAAATTTGGTGATAACCCTCTTAACCCTTTTACCAGACGTACCATTAGCCTTCCACCAGTAGCGGAAGTTCGACTGGATCCTGATGAAAATCACTATTACGTTACGAAAGTTGCATTGTCTGCAGACCCTTTTCTGTTTGTGGTCATCTATGCCTGGGCTGCAATAGCCCATATTAAGTCAGGTGATGATGCTTGGACTCATAAATATTCAAATTAAGGATCACTTTTGATGAGGTAATCTTTTATAAAGGCCAACTCCATGTAAGCATAGTTAGACAACATGTTCCGCGTACTGGTGCCATGACATACCTTGTGGAATCGTCCGCGGGAGATCTACAGCTGGTTAGTAAGCTTAAGCATTGATGGTGTGCATTCTACGGTGCCTATGAGCTGAGCTTCAAGGTTTTTAAGCTGCTATGTGGTTCTGGGGTTGAGATAGAGAGTGTTGGAAATGGTGCTTTGTTTTTGGGTGTCAATCAATCCATGCAGGTTTTCACTTTAGACTTTCCGGTGTGTTATCCAAATTCCATATACTACACTCATGATTGTGTTGAGATTACCAGTCAATGTTGTCTTCAACTTGGAAAACTGATCATGGGAAAGCAGTACTGCTTGGATCGTTCCGAGAAGCAGCTGCCACCATCATTTTGGATTTTGCTTACCATGGTGTGAGAAGATGGTTCCATTTTTGTTCATCATTACCTGTTTGCATATGACAGAATAATTCATGCTCTATTTTTCATTTTGGATTCAACTGTTACTAATAATATAGTACTCTTGATAATATTGTAGTCCTTGTGGAATTGGTACTGGTGACACAGATGGGACTCAAATTCATCAATCACATTTCATCATTTAACTTAACCTAACAAATGTTTTCACATTGCAAGTGGCTTCCAAAACATATTCTTGAAATTATTCCTACTTCAGTTTGTGGCAATACTTCATTCTCAATAGAAAAGAAAAAAACAGGAAGCAGTTATCAAATCCCAGAACTGCCACAGCAGCAGAGGATATAGAATGATTAAGGGACAAACAAAAGGATTATTTATAATGTAGAAAAACATCTCACTACATTGACAGCTCATATGAAAGAAAAGGGGAGCACTAACTAAGCACCTACTTATATTGCAAAGAGTTCTAATTGATTAAGTAATTAATTTTTGGTGGGGACATGGTGTTCATTATAACACATTAATTGGACCCATTAGTTGAAGTCATTATATATATGTTTCATAATCAAACCAAACAAACATGCACATCTACTTTTAACTAAAGATGTAAAAATAATTTGTACAAAGCAAATCCAAAGTAGGCATCCAAAAATGATTGTGACATGCATTCTTAGACAAGAAGGTTCTTGATTTGACTATCGCATATACACCTTGTATCCTTGTTTGGGTTTCCCCACTAGCACAGAGAGAGAGAGGTTTGAGTAGAAAGCAAGCAACACAAAGGGGCAGAAAAAACCACACTTTCATTTTTTCCGATATCAAGCAAGCATATATTCCAGTTTTGCTGCAGCATGCAAAAATAATTAATGGGGCAAAAGATGATCATATGCAAGCGGTGATGGAACAGGAACACTTCACCTTCCCATAAAATACGATTTCTCTCTTAGACCTTTTAATCCTTTTGGTATTCCTTCAGCCACACATCTCTAACGAAAGTGACTGAAAGTTGGACCGCTAGAGAATCAATCTAGCTTTATGGCCATTTGTCTATTCCATTGCTCTTTCTTTGGGCCATTCTAGGGAGCTCCAAGCCTGCTTAGGCTGCCCTCGCTCTTTATAAAAGCTCCCTCTGCATACCTGCTTGTAGTCTTTGAGTTTTGTGAGAATTGGAGCAAAGTAGAAGAAAGCTTAACTTGAAGTTTCTGGGTATTGTACTTGGAAGCTAGCCATGGAAACAAGCAGAGACTGCACAAGAATTTGCATTATTTCTCTCTGTGTAATTGTGGCAACTATTTCCTTCACTCAATGTGGTAAGCCTCTTCCTTGTAACCCACATTATATATACTGAGGCAGAGCATGAGAGCAGGGGAGTAAATTTTATTATGATCATAATTGATTAATTAAGTGTATCAGTAAGCAAATATCACATAAATATATGTTAGTTGACAAGCTAGCCTATCTTTTGGCAGATGCAACAAGATCAATGAGATTACTGGAACGTCCAAGTCCAACAAAACACAGAAGTCTGTTTCTCAGAACTGCAAAGAAATTGAAGCTAGTGAAGCGCATTGAATATTTGCCATTGGATTTAGATTCATCAAAGCAAAGCCAACAACCCTATGTGAGTTCACCATTTACATTGCCACCTTATGATTCACTAGCTCCAATAAATGCACCTCCATTTTGTACATACCCACCCAATACTCCACAAACCCCCTCCACAACTGTTCCAACACCTGATGCCTTATCATCACCACCAGGTCCCTACCTTTACATTCCACCTGTCCTGCCCATGCAAAGCCCACCTCCAGGCCCAACAAGCCCAACAGGCATTGTCCCGGGCCCACCAGAATCTATCTCCACCCCTATTCCTCCCGAAACCGTTCCAGGCCCACCAGAGGCAATACCTAGTCCCACTATCTATGTCCCAAGCCCACCTGATTATGAGCCCAGCCCACCTGAATTTGTCCCAAGCCCACCCTCTACTGTTCCATCTCCTATTGGGCTTGTCCCAAGCCCACCTTTGTCTGTTCCATCTCCCACCGAGTTTCAACCAAGCCCAGTGTTCTTACCTCCGATTGTGTTCCCTCCACCAACAACGCCGCCAAGCCCAAAAACTAGCCCAACGATAGCCTTATGGTGCGTGGCTAAGCCGTCGGTGCCCGACCCAATCATTAAAGAAGCCATGAATTATGCTTGTGGATCTGGAGCAGATTGTGGGTCCATTCAGCCCAATGGGCCGTGCTTTGAGCCCAACTCATTGTTTGCCCATGCTTCCTATGCCTACAATAGTTACTGGCAAAGAACTAGGGTTGGTGGTGGCACCTGTGATTTTGGAGGAACAGCCATGCTAGTCACTGTTGATCCAAGTAAGTTTACCAATATATAGTGCAGTATGCCATTACCTTTCTAGCCATTACCACATATAGAAACATAGTACAAGTGTAGAACCTTGTTTTGGCCCAACAATTATTTTTTAGTTAGTCCCATAACATTTCTATAAGGAATTTTAGTTTCAATAATACTAATCCATTATCTTTGGTGATGTCTCCACAGGTTATGATGGGTGCCGATTTGACTACTTTTAATCATAGGAGACCAAGATCATAATCACAAGGCAGACCTCTCTTCTTCTTTTTCTTTCCTTTTCAATTTATTCATACAAAAAGGTACCAAATTTCATATATGGTACCATAATTTGAAGAGGAATTTTGTAATTACAATGTAGCTTGCAGTGTTGAAATTCTTCTCTCTTTTGTGTAATGGATATGTCTCTTTCTCTGCATCTGTATGCATAATATACATGCATTGCAGAACATATTGTTAAAATTTTGCGTCAAACGACTCAAATTAATAAATGAAATCAACATTCACAAAAAGTATAGTATTTGTTGGATGTGCATGTATCTAGTACTATCATTTACAGAGTGTTGTGAATTTGAGTAGCACCATAAGAATGAAATGTGATGATTAATACACCCCTTACTCCTTCAGATGAATGTGTGTGACTTTTCTAAATTAAAAAACAGAGTCAGAAAGACCAACAAGGAAAAAGAGAGATAGACCATCAACCTTGTAGGCTCTTAAATTTGTTATGAGAAGACGGAGAGCAAACTTTTTAGGTTGAGAAGAACTGACACTCAACTGATAATGAGAAAGGCAAAGTTTGCTTTGCCAAATCAGATTGAAACTTTGGCCAAAAAAAAAAAAATCAGATTGAAACAACAGGGTCTGCTTTTATTGGTGTCCCTACCATGACAACGTTGTCTATTATATATTATCCCAAAACTTGGAAAGTCTTATGATGGGTTGATCTACTAGGACTAGGAGATCATTCTTATCTTCTATGAAATAATATATACTCCATATATCCATGGTGATTCGGTGATCGACCACTTAAATTGAAGCACTTTCTTGCCCAATAATTTAGAAACCACACATTGTGATTAAAATAATGAAATAATGTAAACAACTTTGTAGAAAGAAAGATTACATAAAGTTCATACTTCATTAAAGAGGTTTCGACGGTCTTTTGATAAAAAAAAGAGGAGATTTTATGTTTTAATTCCTTTTTTTTTTAAATAAAGAAAAAAAACAGTGAATTTTACCTCCATCCATGTACTAGAAAAAGTAAAGGAAAAAGAGTTGAAGTTGATCTTTAAAAAAGCAACTTGATTTCCACGCGGCTACAAGCACCCGCCCCACAGCCAAGCAAGAAATTTGGACGTTTCCCTCCATATTTTACCCAACTCCTCACTTCCGCTCGAAGACAACTAAACGAAGTAGAAACCACCCAAAACCCTGAACCCCACTCCTTAACTTCCCAGCTCTCACTCTGTCTTGGCGGCGCCGCCATCACCACCACCACAATGTCAGTCATCGAAGACGGGTTCTCCTCCGACCGGCTCTTCAACCAGGGCTACTCCTACACCTACGATGACGTCATCTTCCTCCCTCACTACATCGACTTTCCCACCGACGCCGTCAACCTCTCCACCAGCCTCAGCCGCCGCATCTCCCTTTCTATCCCCTGCGTCTCTTCCCCCATGGACACCGTCACCGAGGCCCACATGGCCATCTCCATGGCTGCTCTCGGCGGCATCGGCATCGTCCACTCCAACACCACCCCCTCCGAACAAGCCTCCGCCGTCCGATCCGTCAAGTCCCGCCGCGTCCCCCTCCTCTCCAACCCCGTCTTCAAATCTCCAGACGATCGCATCCAATACGACGACGTCTTCGACACTTACAATCCTTACGTTTTGGTCACCGAGACCGGAAGCCCCAATTCGAAGATTTTGGGGTACGTGGCGAGCCGGGATTGGGTCAAACTGGAGGATAAGGAGGTGAAGATTTACGATTACATGGTGAGCTGTTCGGACTTCAGTGTGCCGTGGAGTTACGATTTGGGGAGGATTGGGGAATATATGGAGGAGAAAGGGCGGGATGTGGTGACGACTGTGAAGGGTGATGAGGTTGTCGACGTGGTGGCGAAGGAGGAGGTGGAGCGGCTTCGGGGGTACCCGAAATTGGGGGTGGGGACGGTGGGGCCCGACGGGGCGTGGCGGGTCGGTGCGGCGATAGGGACGAGGGAGCAGGATAAGGATAGGCTGGAGGCGTTGGTGAAGGCAGGGGTTGATGTGGTGGTGTTGGATAGCTCTCAGGGGAACTCTGTTTATCAGATTGAGATGATCAAGTATGTGAAGAGAATGTACTCGCATTTGGATGTGGTGGGCGGGAATGTGGTGACGGTGAGTCAGGCCCAGAATTTGATTCAGGCTGGTGTTGATGGGTTGAGGGTTGGAATGGGATCTGGGTCAATTTGTACCACTCAGGAGGTCTGCGCCGTCGGCCGCGGACAGGTATAAAAATGCCTTCTTTTTGTGTTTTTAGATTGGGTTATGATTGATGGTGGTTTTGTAGATTTTGGAGGTGAATGGATTCGAAGTTATGGCTTATGGGATGTGTGTTGTTTGGTTAAATTACTTGAATTTCACTATATACTGAATTAAAGAAATGTACCTATCAAATGGGTGCCTTACTCTCTTGCTATCAGATCCTTGGAAACATTGAACTTAGAAGACAAAGGTTTCACTTTACCTTATGGTTGTGAAAACCCTGTAGTTGACTAAATCAGTGAAATAGTCTGTAAAATGCAACACTATATAATACCATTGGGAACTTTTTAAGACTGAGTTTGACAGTGTCATTCTTAAGGGATGCTGACAGTGATACCATTTTATACTCAAAGTTGATTTGTTTTGGTTATATGCTTCAGGCGACTGCTGTTTACAAGGTTGCATCTATTGCTTCACAAAGTGGTGTGCCTGTCATTGCTGATGGTGGAATTTCCAATTCAGGACACATTGTCAAGGCTTTGGTCCTTGGAGGTTCTACTGTCATGATGGGAAGCTTCTTAGCTGGAAGCACTGAGGCTCCTGGGGTTTATGAGTATCAGGTATGTCAGAGATGTTACACATCTTTCATTTCTAAATCGGATATACTGCCCACACCGTCAAATAGAATTGTTAGTTTTACACCTCTTGCACCTTGTATGTGTTTTATCTGAATAGATGTCATCTATTTCATTGATGGTTTTTGGAGAGGTTGAAGGAGTTTATTATGTAGGATTGCACAATATTAGAATCGTGGCTGTAGCTGGTAAAGAAACTTAGCTAGAAGATGTGTCAGCATGCTTAACCGGTACCGACAAAAGCATTGTTTCTGAAATATGAGTAATTTCATTTTTTCTGTATCAGAATGGTCGACGGGTCAAAAAATATCGAGGCATGGGCTCTCTTGAAGCAATGACAAAAGGGAGCGATCAAAGGTACTTGGGTGATACAGCTAAGCTGAAAATTGCACAGGGGGTGGTTGGGGCAGTTGCAGACAAAGGTTCTGTTTTGAAGTTCATACCTTACTCAATGCAAGCGGTGAAACAAGGTTTCCAAGATCTTGGTGCCTCTTCTCTGCAGTCTGCTCATGACCTCTTAAGATCAAGCATTTTAAGGCTAGAGGTACAGCAACCATTTTCCATACGTTTTTGTGTTATTCATGGCATTATTATCAAGGAAGTCATTTGCTCTCTATGCTTGAATTGGAAACCGTGTTGTAGTTGATGATTCTTGCAATAACTTACTCTACCCTGTTCCGTTATCTGTTGTATTCTAGTTCATCACTTTCAAGGGAAAGCTACCAATAAAAGTGGGGAAGAAGCCCTATTAATCAATAATATTGATAGAGTGTCACTCATATACCAACAGAAAATATTTAGTTGTAGAACAGATATACGTGTTAAAAATCTATATATTTGGGTGATTCTTTGTGCCATTAACAGCCATCTCATAACTTTACATCCCTTTAGGTATTTGCGATGGATTATAGACTAGTGCAATTGCATTCTAAAAGTGTTCCTCTTAATTCCATTGCTAGTCCTAGTCAGATTCCCAATAGATAGCTTATATTCTTTATTTGTTATCCTTAGAAGTTTTAGCAGTTGCCTAAACTGGTTCTAGGTTAGTTCTGGAGTAGCCTAGTTTTCTTGCTACATCTATTTAATCATAGGAAAGTGCAAACCATGACCATGATTACCTTGCGACAGGTGTTATGGTGGTATTATTAAGAAGTAATGTGGTTTTATCATGAGTTGATGATGCATTTTATTGTGCATGCAGGTAAGAACCGGAGCAGCACAAGTGGAAGGTGGAGTACATGGACTGGTTGCTTATGAGAAGAAATCATTTTGATGATTATGTCTCTCTCTCTCTCTCTTCAGCCTGGTCCATTCTTGCAACCAAAATCGCCAATAGAGCATGAGTGGCAATCTAGTATGTGGCAATCTAGTATCGAGCCTGTCAAACAAACTGGTACAAGTTTTGCAAGACTCTGTTGTTGAGCAGCTAGCGATGGGAAATTTTGGTCTCAAATGGTTCTCCAGCTGTATTTGTTGGTGGTCATGAGAGCTTCTTCCATCTGTCTGTATTTGTTTGATTGTGCACTTCAAGTGGAATATATGTTATAGTTCGTTTGCTCTATCAAGTACTTTTGTTTATCATTCCGAGAAGATGAACAGACTTCATTTTCGAAGGTTTTAAGATTTATATTTTATATCATTGAATTTTATTATTTTATCATTAAATATTAAACCATATAGGAGTTAAATTTCGAAATTTTTGGTGAAATTTTGCCGAAAATTTCATTTTTGGGAGGTATGGAAATTTTAAAACCCTTTCTTCTAAATTTCGTATAAATTTCGAAAATTTCGCCAAAATTTTTGAAATTTTCGGAAATTTTCGAATTCTATTCAAACCCTAAAAATCAAAATTAAAATTACACAAAATTGGCATATTAAACTTTAGGGGAATGAAAGCCTATAGTGAGGGAAAAAAACCCATAAAAAAAAAAGTGATCGGAGTTCGGAGGTGGCCGGAATTGGCAAAAGAAATTGGCGGTGGCAATCTTCAATTTTGCAATTTTGGAAGCACATGGTGGCTGGCCGGCGTGGAGGAAGGGAAGGAGAAGATGGCTAGTGTCTGGGCCTTTCGCTGGTGGCCTTGGGTTGATCGGAAGGCATGCTTGGTGGCTGGACACGGTGGTGGTTGTTGTGTGTGGAAGGAAGAAAAAAAAAAAGATGGGAAAGAGAGGTGAGAGTCACGGGCAGGGAGGAGAGAGGAAAAGAAAAAAAAAAGGAAAGAGAGTGGGTCACTTTCACGGGCAGCCTGGGCAGGGGAGAGATAAAGAAAAAAATGGAGGAAAAGAAAAAAAAGGAAGGAAAGAAAAAAAGGGAAGAAAAGAAAAAAAGGAAGGAAAAGAAAGGGAAGAAAAAAAGAAAAAAAAGGAAAGAAAAGAAAAAAATTTAAAATTAATTGGAATTTGATCGTTTGAGACATTTAGACAATTGAAAAAAAAAAATTTGGGGTTTCGTTTGAGATTTTGTTTAGTCTTTTAGCTTTGAGTTTCACTTAATCTTTACTTTTGAGGTTTCATTTGGTTTTTGGTTTTAGAGTTTCGTTTTGTTGTTTTTAAATCCTAAACTCTTACAAATTTCTATACCAAAAAATAATTAAAAATAAAAGACCTAAATCTCTAATATCTTATACATTATCCAAAAACTATAAAATATAAATAATATACTAATTTCATTTATTAATTATACTAATTTTATTTAACTGTATTTGTCACCAGCGTGCATTATAATCACTTTAACATATGAAACCTATTATAAAATTTAATTTCTTCAATATTTTTTTTATCAGTATAGTAGATTATATGTTAAATAAACTTATAGTAAAGTTTCATTTAAAATTTCGGTATTTTAATAGTAATTTCCGTCATTTCTATTAAAACCCTAGCAAAATCTAAATTTTTTCAAAATTTTCGTCGAAACTTCTATCGAAAATTTCTACAGAACCAAAATTTAACTCCTAATGTAGAAGATTAATTAAAATATTCTTTATAAAAGTACACAGCCCATATTAAAAGTAAAGGTAGAATCTAGTATACTGACCATCCCATATGAGGACTCCATGAATAACCATTGAAATTTATACGATCACGACAGAGGCTAGGCAGGTCTACCCGCTATTCTCACCATTAACTCGGACGTCATTGCTGACCAAATCACTTGTTCATTAACACTGCCAAATTTTTAATAACCATAATGTTATATGTATTACATTTTTTTTGGGAAGATGCATGTAGTTCTACACGAAATGCATCCCTCTCTATGGTTGATGCATCTGTCATTTTGTCCTTTATACCAACTTATTAGAATATGATCTATCTTACCAAGTTTATTAGTGTTTTTGGTATTAGTATCTAATTTACTATTATTTGTTTTTATTATACCAATGTCAAAATTTTTAATAAAGTGCTTATATTTTCACTCATGTATCGTATTTTCTCACTCGCTTTATTCGTACACTCCTTATTAGATTTAAAAATATATGAAATTATTATTCCTATTTCTCGTTATTTCTATAATGCTCCACCCAATAAACATCACACTCTCTTAAATTATCATCTCAACCACCCATCTTTTTTTATAATTTATTTCTTTCATAAACTCTGCTTCTACTCTCTCTCCAAATTTAAAATTGATGGCACTATTTGATTTGAATTGGTAATAAAAGCTCAATCCCAATATGGACATCCTTGACTATTTGGCACATGCAATTGTATGCATTTATGTGTGTTCACATGCATTATATTATATATAAATAAGGAGGATCGAAGAATGAAAACTTATATGATATGATAAAATGGTCCTTCACAAGCACTCCTTCTCCTTCATCATTCTATTGCTTTTCTTGTCATCATCCAATATTATTACATTACTAGTTGAATTTGCGAGCTCCCCACAATATGCCAATATTGCTACCACTCAACTACCTCCTTCCCAAAGTCCAAAAACCAGTTCGTCTCTCCTTCCCCATACATACTACACAATATTCAATTAGTATATAATAACTGGATCACGTACTATATTAATTAGTATACTATATGTATATACTCTAAATTGATCATTAATTAAAGATTTTTTTTTAATTATTATTACTGCAGAAAAGAAGATTAGGCAGCTACTTGTTAAAAGGGGAGCACCCATACTCAGTCCTTCGCCTCAAGCTTCTCCTAGTGGTACAGATATGGTTTAAATTTGATTTAATTTCCTACTTACTACTCAAATTAACATGATATATTATTACCAACAGGGAGAGCCACCATCATTTAATTTTTATTTTTAGTCCATTAATATATGTATATATTAATTAATATTTGTTAATTTATTGTTATTCCAGTCCGTCCAGGTTTACACGCATGATGCAGGAATATTTGGCATACGGCATTGATCACGATCATTGATGATGATGGGGTATATATACTTATACCCATCAAATCTGTATATGTATAATATATGATCATGAATAAGTTTACATGTACCAAATGAGAACTTCACCTTCATTGTTATTTCTCAAGTTTTAATGAATAAATGATCGATCGATGTCGAATTTCATCCTACATTCACCTTGCCACCACCTCTTTTTTTTTTTTTTTTTTTTTTTTTTTTTTTTTTTTTTTTTTTTTTTTTTTTTTTTTTTTTTTTTTTTTTTTTNTTAATATAGAAAGAGGGTTTTAGGCTTTTAGCCAAGCGGCCCAAGCTCAGTTCATCAGTGTGGTGCTCTTTTCATAGCCCTTAATTCAAAGAAATGAAACATTATATGATTAATTATCTTAAATAATTGGGTAATGTAGGTCAAAATGAAAAAAAACTTAACCTACACTTCATTTGGCCAAGCAATTAATTGAGACTTGATGTATTCCACACCAAGCAACCATTAATGAGTCATTGACTGACAAAATCACTTGGACATGAAAAGTCTCATAACAAATTTGATGTGTGATCATAATAATACCACGTACATAGACCTTCCCCGCTTTGTATGATATATAAATTTTTTTTTTGGCCTCTCGCTTTGTATGATATTTACATGCCCGCAATACTCCGTTGTATGCCAAATTAATGAAGTATTAATTAATTAAAACATGTGTTTTTTAATTTCCTTATATGGAAATGGAGAAACCAAATTAAGCTAATACATGCACTACATATGATAATTAAATTAGAAATTAATCCCATATTTTGCTTCAACGACTTCAACTTATGACAATTAATTGACAGGCCCCTAATTTCCTTCCCTAGCCGCTACCTCAGTCCTGACCATATATTAAGGAGCCAGGAAATTGCATTAACTTAGAGACGAAAATTACATTCACAGCTTTTGACTTTCTTAATGCATGCAATACTACGTTGTTGTATGCAGTATCCCAAATTATTAGTTAAATTATGTTTTCTTAATTTTCTTAGGTACATTATAAGGTAATAGAGCAGCTAATTAAACTAAAACTTATGTACCAGATTGATAAAAAGGTTAACAAGGCCTGCGCTGTTTACTTCTTTCCTTAATAATATTCCTAATGCTATTCTTCTCATCATCCAATCTCTCTATATCTCTATGAATCTATACTCTCATATACAGATATTTAATGTTTATTGTCGTATTTATTCAGTTGTCTTATTCGTACACTCCTTATTAGATTTAAGAAGATATGAGAGTATTATTTCTATCTCTCATTATTCCTATATATATAATGCCCCACCCACTAAACATCACACCCTCTTAAACTATCATCTCAACCACCCATTTTTTTCATAGTTTCTTTTGCTTCATAAACCCTACTTAATTACTCTCTCACCAAATTTAAAATCGATAATACTATTTGATTTGAATTGGTAATAAAAGCCCAATCCCAATATGGGGAGCCTTCCTCCTCAGTGGAAAGGTAATAAGAAAAAAGAAAGAGTAATATCATCGAGTTTAATTAAATATTGGTGACAGAATAATATTAGGGTATAGTAAAGCAATGAATTATTTAAAAAACTGAGTGAGTGAGATGATAGTTTCAAGGGTGGGAAGAGTATTAAGTGGGTGGGTGTTTGAGTTAGTATATTAAAGAGTATTTTAGGATTAATAGGAGGTGGGAAGGGTGCTTTTATATATTTAAAAATTTAATGTGGGGGTGTAAAAACTAAAGTAAATGGAGAAATAAGATAGAGGAGTGAGAATATATTCATTCAATCTTTCTAATAAAGATGGAATTCATTTATTTGTATAAGTGAAGCCCAATACTTGTATTAAAAATATGGTATTAATTTTCATATATACATAAACATGGACATCCTTGACTAGTTTGGCACATGCAATAGAATGGTCGTCCTTGACTACTTTGGCAAATGCATTTTCATATATGCATTTATGTGTGTTCACATGCATTATATTATATATATAAATTAGGAGGAGCGAATAAGAATGAAAAATTATATGATATGATAAAATGGTTCGTCACAAGCACTCATCCTCCTTCATCATTATATTGCTTTTCTTGTCATCATCCAATATTATGACAGTACTTGTTGAATCTGCGAGCTTCCCACAATATGCCTCCAATATTGCTACCACTCAACTACCTCCTCCCCAAATTCCAAAAACCAGTTCGTCTCTCCATCCCCATACATATACCACGTACTATATTAATTAGTATACTATATATATATATATATATATAGTTTAAATTGATCATTAATTAATTAAAGTTTCTTTCTTTATTATTGTTATTGCAGAGAAGAGTAGGCAGCTGATTCCTGTTAATTCGGCCGGACAACCCGTATTAAATCCTTCGCCTAAGCCTGGTGGTGGTTAAAGTATGGTTTAAATTTGATTTAATTTCCTACTTCCTACTCAAATTAACATGATATATTATTACCAACAGACAGGGAGAGCCACCATCATTTCATTTTTATTTTTAGTCCATTAATATATGTATATATTAATTAATATTTGTTAATTTATTGTTATTTATTCCAGTCCCTCCAGGTTTACACGCATGCAGGGATATTTGGCATACGGCATTGATCACGATCATTGATGATGATGATGGAGTATATTTATACCCATCAAATCTTTATGTATAATATATGATCAATAAGTTTATATGTACCAATTAATAGGTACTTCACAAATTCATTGTTAATTCTCAAGTTTTAATTAATGAATATGATATATATATATATATATATATATATATATATACAGAAAGTATCTGTTGTATACCTCTTACAAATAATTTATTTGTATACTTTCACTCATAGCTTACTTTCATGTAATTTTTCCAAATTCGAACCGTTTATATTTTAGAACTATATTCATAGATCATCCTTATAAAAAATTAGCCAAATCGAAAACCATTTGTCTATCTAACTTTGATCAAACGAATAGACGAACCAAATATTTTCGAATAAACCGTCCATATGTTTGATCAAAATTAGATAGACAAATGATTTCTGATTTAGCTAATTTTTGGCAAAGATGATCTATGAATAGAGATCTAAAGAATAGACAGTTCGGATTGTTATAAATTATGTGGGAATGGGTTATGGATGAAGGTATAAAAATAAGCTATTTGTAAACGGTATATAGCAGAGCCTTGCTGTATATATATATACATCTATAATTTTTTGTACGACAAAAGATCTGAAAAAATTAGATAGACAAATGATTTCTGATTTAGCTAATTTTTGGCAAAGATGATTTATGAATAGAGATCTAAAGAATAGACGGTTCGGATTGTTATAAATTACGTGGGAATGAGTTATGAATGAAGGTATACAAATAAGCTATTTGTAAACGGTATATAGCAGAGCCTTGCTGTATATATATATATGCATCTATAATTTTTTGTACGACAAAAGATCTGAAAAGAAATGAAGCATGAAATGATTACCTCTTTAAGTTTCAGCTGCTCAAACTCTTTGTAGTTATATTCTGGTGTAACCTATCTTCTTGGTAACATGAGCTCAAGTCCAAAATCCCAAAACCTGAGCAATCCTCCATCAATTTATGACAATTAATTGAGAGGCCCCAATAATAGATATTAATTAATTTTGTTTAAAGTCTAGGGTTGATTTATTCCACGCACACCGGGCAGCCACATTAATGAGTGATTGACTGATCAAATCAGATTGACTGATCAAATCAGATGGACATGGAATGTCTCATATATAAATTAAGGAGTTAAATTTCGTTGAAAATTTCGTTTTTGGGAGGTATGGAAATTTTAAAACCCTTCCTTCTAAATTTTATGTAAATTTATGAAATTTCGCCGAAATATCTAGAATTTTCAGAAATTTTCGAATTCTATTCAAACCCTAAAAATCAAAATTAAAATTACACAAAATTGGCATATCAAACTTTAAGGGAATGAAAGCCTATGGTGAGGGAAGAAAAACCCATAAAAAAAAATGTGATCAGAGCTCGGAGGTGGCCGGAATTGGCGAAAGAAACCGGCGGTGGCAATCTTCAATTTTGCAATTTCAGAAGCACATGGTGGCTGGCTGGCGTGGAGGAAGGGAAGGAGAAGATGGCCGGCATCTGGGNAAGATGGCCGGCGTCTGGGCCTTCCGCTGGTGGCCTTGGGTTGATCGGAAAAGGCATGCTTGGTAGCCAGACATGGTGGTGGCTACTGTGTGAGGAAGGAAGGAAAAAGAAGAAGATGGTAAACAGAGGTGAGAGTCACGGGCAGGGAGGAGAAAGGAAAGAAAAAAAAGAAAAAGGAAAGAGAGTGGGTCATTCTCACGAGCAGCTTGGGCAGGGGAGAGAGGTAAAAGACAAAAAAAGGGAAGAAAAGAAAAAAGGAAGGAAACGGGCAGGGAGGAGAGAGGAAAGAAAAAAAAAGAAAAAGGAAAGAGAGTGGGTCATTCTCACGAGCAGCCTGGGCAGGGGGAGAGGTAAAAGACAAAAAAAGGGAGGAAAAGAAAAAAAAGGAAGGAAAAGAAAAAAGGAAGGAAAAGAAAAAAAGAAAGGAAAAGAAAAAAGGAAGGGAAGAAAAAAAGAAGGAAGGAAAAAGGAAGGAAAGAAAAGAAAAAAATTTAAAATTAATTGGGATTTGACCGTTTGAAACATTTAGGCAATTGAAAAAAAAAAAAGTTTAGGGTTTCGTTTGAGATTTTGTTTATTCTTTTAGCTTTGGGTTTCATTTAATCTTTACTTTTGAGGTTTCATTTGGTTTTTGGTTTTGGGGTTTCATTTTTTTGTTTTGTTTTGTTGTTTTTAAACTTTAAACTCTTATAGATTTCTATACCAAAAAATAATTAAAAATAAAAGGCCTAAATCTCTAATATCTTATACCTTATCCTAAAAAATATAAAATATAAATAATATACTAATTTCATTTATTAATTATACTAATTTTATTTAACTGTATTTGTCACTAGCGTGCATTATAATCATCTTAACACATGAAACCTATTATAAAATTTGATTTATTCAAAAAAAAATTTATCAGTATAGTAGATTATATGTTAAATAAACTTATATTAAAGTTTCATTCAAAATTTCCATATTTTAATAGCAATTTCATCATTTTTGTCAAAACCCTAGCGAAATCGAAATTTTCTCGAAATTTCCGTCGAAACTTCTATCGAAAATTTCCACAAAACCAAAATTTAACTCCTTGCTCATAACAAAGTTGATGATGCATTTTATTGTGCATGCAGGTACGTAAGAATCGGAGCAGGACATTCAGGTAGAAGATCGAAATATCTTGATGATTATATCTCTCAATCTTTTCAACCTTAGGATATATTTTAAGGAATATATATAAGAATTGAAATTTCGTATTTATATGTGGAATTTTCATATGTGTATGGAAGTCTCATATATAAACGCGTAAAGACCTTTAACTGATTGGCATGCATGCAATACTCAGTTTTAGTTTTAGGTCAAGTACGCTGTAGTGTATACATATTCGGAAATCTTTCATCGACTTCAATTTATCTCATCTCATCATAACTACAATTATTTGATACAATTAAAGACCAATATATATGATTTTCTTAAACTAGCTCGGCTTTAATATTCATGCACGACACAAATTAACAGGGTGGTCCATGCTCCTTATACCAAATCAGTCGGATATTAATTGAAGATGGGGAATCACATAAGAAATTTCGTATATCATTTATTGTGTATGCACTGAAGTCCCATATATGATCGATACATGCTTATCCACAAAGACTGCTTTAACATGCAATATTATTCAGAACAAGAACCAGTCCAGTCAACTCTATATCTGCAAGTGGTGTTGTTTTGTTTGCCAAACGCATCAAAATCACAAGTCAAATGTACCCGTTTCACCTTCGGTTGGTCCGGGTCAGGGTTGAATTTGCTTTGCTTCATGAATATTGATATCACCTACTCCAAGATGTTATATTGTTCTTTTAAATTTAGCCATGATTATGTTTCAATTACTGATTAAGGAAAAAAATGAATTACATGAGCCTATAGCCATAAAGAGTGATCTCCATACTGGCAGATAACTGGTACAGAACAGTTGTTTGTAGCCTCAATACCCATGCATGCCATTTTAGTTACCTTATACTTGCAATTCATTTGGGGAGATGGGTCCTTCAATTACTGCATTCACAGCTTCCATCATCTCATGAGCAGTGAATCCATCATCCTTTGCATAAAAGAGGTGCAAAACCTTGCTCATGTTCCAAAACAAATCCTTGCAAGCTCTTGGAACTACGCTACCCTTCTCCTGCAAAACTAACCTTAACAGTTCTCTCCTCTTGCTGTTTATAATGCTCTTCATCTCACTGATGGTCTCTTCTTCTGTAACATTACCACTGCCATGAATCGTGGCCAACGTTACAGCATTTAGCTTCCCTTCCGCAGACTCCCTCTGCAACATAGCCAGGAGTTATGAGTTAACAACATTTAGAGGGTGCTTTTTTTTGGGTTTGAAGAGAGGGGGGCAGATGTCTACCTTAAAGCTTTGAAGATCATTGAGAAGACGCCCTGAAGTGCTCATGAGTCCATACAGATTATGGAGCTCAGAATTTCGTACAACCTCCTCTGAAAGCTTAGGCCCAACAAGATAGAGAGCTGGTAGGACAATTGGTCCCAAGGCAAATGATACATACGCATTTGCCATATATTCATCCATTGTTGGCACCGACTTGTTTCTCAACCACTCAGCTTCCTTCAACATAGACTTTAGTAAATCCAACCACTGAAAATCAATACATAGCTCACTTCATTACGAGTTAAATGAATAAATTAAAGAAGTTGATAAAGACCATTTAGGCTCCGTGTCAGGCACACTCCAGTGTTTAAGAGTGTTCAAGTTCTTCTAAAGACATTTCATTAAGGTGAAGTACTTGAAACATTTAAACCCTTCCAGATGCTCAGGAAGACAACTAATGCTATTAGAAATTTCTTATTACTCAATAGATAAAACAATGATAACATCGACAAATTAAAAGAGTCCATCTTACAATCTCAGTTACGTGCTTTGTCACACTTCGTTCTTGCCATGTGAATGCTTTGACCCCAATTTCACCAATTGTGTTCTTAAGCGCTGAAAAAATAATTTCAACGTGCTCGGAACAACAGTCAATACTCACATTCACATCCCACCTGTGGTTCAAATACAAAGAAAACATTAAGACCGTCAGGCCACAAAGACTAAATTGGAATCACAAGCAGAAATTGTGGACCAACAACGGATCCAATGGAAATTAATAAGGAGTGGGAAAAGGAAACATACTTCTCGACCAATCGTATAAGGTTTACGAGTTCCTCTTCAGAACCTCCAACGTCAAAGAAATCATCAACCACAGTTGTGAGCACTCCATTTTTAGCCCATGATATGCGGGCATCTGATAGTTCGGGAGGGTAAAGGGTTGCAGCAGCAGAGAAATAACAGTAGGCCAGCTTCTGCCTAGCAAACTTTAGCTTGTCTAATCTGTTCTCCACAACCCACCTGCTTACATGAAGGGAAAATCACACCTTGGGGAAAAAAAAAAACTCTGCATTTCCTTAAACAACGAAAGCAAGAAGCCCACCTCTAAAACCTAAATTTTGCCTTGATTAATATGATATCAAGGTCAGGTGACAACTCTACTAATAAGAAGCCAGCTCCAGAGAGAGAGAGAGAGAGATGTACCTTGCAAGATGCTTCAGTTCTTCCTGATGTATAGACTGGCAAATATTGAAGTCTTCCACTGCCAGTTTTAGGAAATCTTCATTGCCAATATTCAAAGAACTAATGTAGGAAGAGCATTAGGATTATTAAGTAAATATACGCTGACCCCTCATAAGAATTCAGCAGTAATCAAATTCTTCTCAAAATAGAGGGAATGGGAAGAACAGGGGTACGAGGAAGAAAATACTAGAGGTTTACCGATAAGAAGATTTTAAAATCCTAGTACTATCTGTGTTGTAATACTTTATAGCTCTCCTGCTGGACAACCGACCCAAATTGGTATAGTTAGGAAATTCAAGAGCATCATCCACCTGAAATAATCAGAAGTTGCATTTTTCTTAGGGAATTTGCATTTTATAAAGAGCTACATTACCAAATCAATAGGATAGACTTATCATTGAAAGCTACCTCTAGGCCAATACACTTATTGAGTCTACTAGCCTGACTTAAATTATTGGATAATTCCTGTTTCAGGAAATGACTTGTCCAGTAATTTTGTTTCTCCAGAACCGATTCATCTGGATGTATGATCATTTCTGAAGCCCTAAGCAATTCTAAGGCAGCACCAATGTTCTTCAAATACCCTCCAACAGAATTGAAGAAACAATCTTCTGAAAACTGAGTTAATGGATCTACAAGACAGCATAAGTCAACTAAATAACTTTTTTCCAAAACAGACATGAAGACCAAGGCACCTAAACAGCAGAATACCTGCAGACACATCATATCCATTAACACGTAAGAGCCGAAATGCCATTGCACAGGTGGCAGCATCTGAAAATATATCTTCATCGCCCTGCAGCCAGAATCTGTTTGTTGGCTAGTGTCATGCTTCCCCATGGATAAAAAGTAATACAATCTCTAACTTAATGTTTCACTTAGAGAATAATTAAAGTAATCATGATGAATATATTCTTGGTCAAAGTTATGCCCTATTTGGCCAAAAAACAAAGTTATGCCCTAATACCCCATTACTGGTGCATACATATAATACCGGAAACATTACCCGTATGTTTCATCCAATACACTTTTGATTTCCTCTCTGAAATGTCGATCAATACCCAAACTTTCAAGACTGGCAACCATACAAAGACGAGCATAGGTATCTAGAGGATAAACTGTTGGAACTGAAAAAGGTATATTGAAAATAGTCAATTAAACTTTGTCATAATGGAGTATATACATCTAGCAAAGTAATGGCAAGTATGGAGGGAGAAACCTGCATTCCCAAACTTTTCTAAGAGTGTGCGTAGGAACTTAAGACAACCAGCATTCTTGACGTGAGTAAAAGCAGCGGCTGTGGTTGATGGTGAATTAAACAAGGACCCATTCTTCCTTTGATACTTCATGACCATCACCCAATCCTGCAGCTTTCCAATTCCTTCTGAAATATACGCTAAGAAGGCTCTCCAACCCTCTGAGTTGCTTCCATAGCCTCTAAAAAATGACATTATGCATAGAGATTTTCACTTAGGATAATTTATGATGCAATCCATAAATTTAACCATTTCAGTGCATTTCCATTGCTCTGACTATCAATAAACTGATTCTGTTGTATATATCCATTCCAATCTAAAGAAAAGAAATTTTTTTTTTGCCCCTGGTAAAGAAACGCTTTCCGAGTTCTAATAAACAGAACCAAACCCACAGCTACAGATTTGAGCTCAACTGGCTTGATTAGCCAAATCATAGTATTAAATAATAAAAGTAATAAATAAATAAACTTTAAAAAATAGGACCAAACATAAAACCAAGAACAGAAAACAAAATATACCTTTTAAACTCACATTGTCTCCTGTAAACTAAAGCATCTAAAGTTGATGGTGCTACGGGAATATTTATATCCAAATTCATTGCAGATTCCATCATAGAAGGAAATATTATATCAAATCCAACTGGAGATTGTTGCTCTTCATCAGTAGCTGAAGCTAAATTTGACTCGATAAAATGTAGCCCTAAAAGAACAAGACGGTATTCATGTATAGAACATCAATGGAAGAAACTTAGCAAGAAGCAAGAGCAACAGATATACCCTTGTTAATTTGTTCATCACCAACATTCCATCGCTTTAGAGCAAGGATACATGCTAAGGTAGACAATAGAGCATCTTTTTTTAACAAGGGGTGCAAATTAGGAGGAGCCCATGAGCCATCATGGAGTTGATTACCCAATAACCAATTTACGCATTCAGGGAAAAAAGGGTCCTTCATGGAATTTGGAGAAGGGACCATTGCCACCCAAGCAGTGTCATATGAGGAAACAGAGAGATCAACCTTGTTGAACATCTGCTTTATTCTTTGTTTAGTCCCCTCAAAGTTCTGCTTAAATTAAAAGAACAACTTCTGACATTGTTAATAATACTAAAAAGTAGAAAGGAAATAATTGAACTAGTGGAGGATAATCTTACCAAAGCAGTAGTATTGCCCTCTGTTGCCCCATTCAATCTCAAAACTGTTGCAGCTGCTTGTGGCAAGGAATCTTTTTAAAAATAAAAGGCATTCATTAAATAGCAGAAATCCATTCCCAAAAGCAGTGCTTTTACATTTTTGAAAAAAACAGAGATAGTAAGAATGATAGACAAGTCTGATTTTATGCTTTGTATATACAAAAATTCATCATCTCTTTGTGGCTCCATGTTGATCAATCCTATCATGGGAAACACAAAACCAACAAGTAAGGGAAAACCTTTGTGTTTAAATAAGATTATCACTGAAGATCTCCATGAATGAAGTCTTGGTTTCAGATTTTTTTTCCTACTGCTATAATTTCCGATATAGGTCAACAGATTGTTTGTCACCATCCCAGCATATTTATATACTACATGAGAGGAAGATACACAGACTAAAAAGACAATGAGACTTGAAATCCAAAACATAGAGAGTATCCTACAAATTTTATCCAAAAAAGTCTTTCACAATAATTTTCCTTCAGTATTCCACTTGTTGATTCCCAACCAAGATATTCCTAGTTTCTTCTGGCAAGTATGGAGAAGTACAAGTGTAAGCCTAATTATGCTTGCTGTGTGATTCTTTCATTTTCCCATCAACTCAAAAATCAAACTGTCAAACTTAAATATTACTTGGACATGAGGTCAGTGAAAATGACGTATTGTCTACTTGGTTTTTTTAAGAACTTTCTTTTGGTTCTTCAAGTTGCAATCAAGCAAAATTTATAATTTCCCATAAGTCTACCCTGAGACACAAACAACTCAAAAAATAATTTCAAAATTCTCACAGAAAAATTTAAAAATTTGGAGATCGATACTATCAATGACAAAACATAAAAATTACCAAGATAACAAAGATTCAACACAAAAACAAAAGACCCAATTCAACAAAATCATGTATAATCCGACATTCCCACAAAAAACAAAGAACAACAGAGAAATAAGGCCAGAGGCCCAGAGAGATAGAGAGAGAGACCTGATGAGGAAAAAGTGGAACACCTAAGGGTGTTGAGGTGGGAGAAAGACATGGTTGTATCAGAATGAACACAGAGATTGTAACAGTTGCAACACTACATATGAAAGAGGTCAGGGTGAGAAAGCTTTGAATGAGAGAGTCTGAAAATGGGGTTGTATTGTATTTGTATGTAAGTGGTGAATGGGAGCTTAGCTTAGCCTGGGAATAAAAACGGCCAAGGGGAGACGATAAAGGACAAAAGTAATCTACAGAAGGTGCTTGTCTGCGTGTCTCCCGCTTTCTCGAAAGTTGAGAACTCTAAGGAACAGATTGTTTCTTGGAATCTTTACAAGTGTTGCTCTCCAATATTCTGATATGACATGCTCACATGCATATACATACAAATAAAATGCGTCACATAACTTATATTTGATTGTGACATTTCAACGCCAAAACATACTTCACTTCTCCTAAGCTTTTTGTTAAATATGGCAATACCATTCCTTGTTAAATATGGTAGGTACATTATCAAATTTTGGCATTCCAATTGTTGGCGTTGGTATGTGCAATGAATCTTGTCGCTGGGATGAATGTAGTAGGAGTAGGTATTATCTGTTCCCCCCCATTTTAGTATGTACATTTTTCCTTCCATATAATTTCGTCTTATTGTCTCATGAATATTTAGGAAAGACAAAAAGTAAAATGCTGTTTCTCCAAATTGATTATAAATCGGCCATTAGACCTGCAGCTATATGCGGTATTATTTTTCTGAGAAAGGTACACTTGCCGGCTCATTTTTCATTTTTAATATAAAGTTTCTTGAACTCTTTTGCTGTTTCAGTAAACTTCATACTAGCCCAAAGTCAACGAGTCAACGACCCAAGAGGGAGCCAAAAACCAAACGAGGAGGCAACAGTCCAAACTCCAAACAGATATCAAGGAAACCAACAGAAAACAATAAAACAAACACCCTAAGAACAGAAGCATCCCCCTAGGAAGGAGGGAATGCCAGTCGGTTTCCATGAAAAAACTCAAAAACAGTATCTTTTTGCAATAATATAGTAATTTTCTCTCCTTTTCTCTTTTTCTTTGGGTAAGATGTAAATTATTTTTTAAAAGTATAAAGTCTAGTTCCTAGAGTTTTGAGTAATCAGCTCCTTTGATTCTCAATGCCTGTTGTTCATGTTGATGGGAACAGTTTTCTTGCTGTAAGCCTGTAACCCTTCTCTGTAAATTACAGCAAACAGGTGGGCGGGATAGTGTGTTACTTACCTGAGGTGTAGATTTGTTTGCACACCAATTTTGAACAAGAATTTTATCAACAGGGGAGCTGGAGTGGACTCAGTGGAGATAATGAGGTAAAGAGAGATACGTGCAGGTTCTACAAGATTTGCATTAACGAGCAAGAATCAAGTTCTAAGGACCAAAAAAGAAGAAAAGAAACTCAAACAGTTCTGTTTCATACAAGCACTAAAAGACTAAGAAAAGATGGATTATCTAAATGGCCAATTACACAACAATTGAAAGGCCTTCCTTTTTCGGAGGAAGCCTCACGTTCTTGTTCCCAGGGAATGCAGTGCGAGAGACGTCTACCAGGGCCTTGAAACTGTATGGTTCGTGCATGGACAGCTCTGACAGAACTTTCCGGTTTAGCTGAATGTTCTCCTTCATCAACCCATGCATGAAGTTCCCATAATTAACCTGATAACAATAGTAGATACAAAGTATTAGGGAGATCAGCATTCACTAGAAAACATATATCATAGAGGAAATCACATAAAAAGCACTCAAGATAACTTAAGAGATCAATCAGCAATAATTTCCCGCTTCAACCAATCCAATAGCACAACAGCATCTTTCAGGCCAAAAGGTCCAGGAAGATACATTTGATTCCACACATCTTAATCTAACAGCCGTAGCTTTTCCTAACTTCCTAGACTCACCAAATCCAATATCTGTAGCTTTCCCTAACTTCTTTAAACTACGGCCAGAACTTACCTACTGAGAAATCAATTTTGTATTTGCGTACAACCAATTTTAAGAATTCCAATGGGGACCCTTAGTTTCATATGCTATTTCTTTCCAGGTTACGTTTTCATTAACCAAGTTCTTAGACATTTACTCTCCATTCTTTTGATTTCTCATCTCTTGATTACGCGAACAAGGCTGATAAGCAACTTCTTGGCACAAAAGGTAAAACAGAACTTTACAGAAAGGATCTACTTGGTTTAGGTTGACTTTGTATAGATGACCCATACTTCTCTTCACATCCTATGAGTAAAGAGTCCATCTTAGCCTTAAAAAATAGTCTTTTGATTTCCCAACTTTTAATTTCTAAACCAAAGAAAACTAATATAAAGTACATTTCATGTTTGTCTCGTTGTCCGAATGTAACATACTAAATCATTAAAAAAATAGAAAACTAATATAAAGTACATTTCATGTTTGTCTCCTAACAACTTTCAATCCACATATGTCCGAATGTAACATACTAAATCATTAAAAAAATTTAATGCATATTTTCATTGTTCATTGTTCTGCAACTAAATCAACAATACATGACTATAGAACAAAACTTTAGACTGAAAGGAATGCAAGAGAGTTAAGAAACACAGAAAGAAGCAAAAAGTGGCTGAGAATGGGCAAGCCGGTAAATAGGTCACTTGAAATTATGCCCTGAAACAATTCCTTTAATATTATTTAAAAAAGAAGTCACCTCAGCATACCTACATGACCCTCCTCATGGTGAGGCTCCTGTTGAAAAACATGTAAGGTCACCTCAAACAGTACAGCATTACCAGTTACCGATTCACTGCCATATCACCATAATGAAGGCCTTTTTAATCTACTGGCTCTATCACATGTATTGCTACCCTTCGTTCGAGATAACAATTTATGGCTAAATGATATTCATCATGCATCTGTCATTCACTTGTGTAGAATAACCAATAGACATAGCAAACCACAATTTTATGAAAAGTCAAAACTAAGATTGAAGTCCAAAGCCAGAAAGAGAAACTGATATAGTTCTCTCAAACCAAATGGTACTACATTCATCACATATAACATAGTGAAAGCAATTTGAAACATACACCATGGATGCGGGTGCCAGCATTGATGCGTTGGATCCAAAGGGAGCGCATGTCTCGCTTCTTGTTGCGACGGTCTCTGTAGGAATACTGCAAGGCCTTCTCCACCCTCTCTCTGGCTATCCTTATACAATTCTTGGCCCTTCCTCTGAACCCCTTGGCCAGCTCGAAAATCTTTTTCTTATTCATTCTTCACTCTTCCTCTATTTTGTAAGACATTAACACACACACACACAAACACCAACCACAAAACATAATCAGCCAAAAAAATATTAATTATTTCAGAATCCCATTTCTTCCTATTGCAGAGCAAAGCCCGACAAGTATTCATAAAAATATCCCCAGTGGATTTAGTAGAATGATATAAATTACTTTAAAATCAGAACAGCACAAAGATATCAATTACTAAAAGCAATTGAAGAATAGAGTATTGTTGTATAGAAACGTAAAGAATTCAAAAGGTGATTTTAATTCATAAACCAACTTATTAACTGAGAAATATGGGGGTTTTCCGTTCACCTGTGCTTATCTGAGATGGGTTCCTTTCTGTATCAACAGCTTCGAGTTTCACAAACCTGCTAAAAAACCAAACAAAAGGAACAAACTTTTTACTTTGCAATCAATAACTGAGAGAGAGAGAGAGAGAGAGAGAGAGAGAGAGAGAGAAGATGGACACTCACTGTGAGGCAAATCGGGTCTGGTGAACAGTAGGCAGTGGGAGGCGAATGAGAAGAATATGGATGGGCAATCTGTAATATTGAACTAAGAACGTGGGCAGTTCTGTTTAAAAAGATTTCTTCACTGGCCAATTAAGAATCTTAAATTGCAGTGGTCAAAAAAAATAAAAAAAAAGAATCTTAAATTGGACTGAACTGAACAATAGCCACAATGAAGTAACCGGGTATGGGTCAAACCGATTAGGACCCCATTTTTGCTCATACCAAAGGTAGTAGCGCAAAAAATCCTTCTACAGTGTACTGTTACTCTGAGCTAAAAAAATATGCAGCATCTTCCAGCCCGCCTGATAAAGTCACTGGGTAGTACTTCTTTACCATGCACCACTACCCTTCAAGAACTTGCTTCTTCTCACCCTAAAGGTCTCTCTCTCTTACTCTCTCTGTTAAATGTTCTTACTTTCTTTGTTTCATCTTGTACGTGAGCTCTATTGAGCATATGATATCTCTTAAACTATCATTTTCATGTGTTAGTTTTGCTTTGATGTGAATGCATGAAGCTTTTGGTTATTGGGTGTGTCTCAGATTGCTTTCTTAATAATAATGGAAATAGAGCTAACAATTTAAGGCATAATTGTGTGTATAACGTATGTGAGCAAATGTGGTCATGGGCAATGAGAAATAATGTGGAAGAAGAAAGTCATTGCCTTTTGTAACTTTGATGAGTGCCAACACCGTGCTTGCTCTAATTCTAATTCTGTTGTTGTAAAGCTCAACACCAGGAGCATGGTATGCCTCTGAATGTTTCTGTACTTTTGAAAAATGTGGTTTCTATACCAAATCAAATTTTACAGATTATGGAACTGTTTGGCTACCGAATTTTAATATTTTGGATCATACTCCGACCTCCGAACCCAGTTTTTGAATGCTGTTCAAATCATGCTGAATTTTATTCTTGTATTAGTTTTTATTTGGTTTGCTCTTAATTGAGCTTTATACGGAAATTTATATTTCCTTTTGCAGCTATAAGGTATTCGTGTGACCAATTTCAAGTAGTTTCAATCCTCATATTAACTTTTAAATTTCTTGAACTTCATGGTATGGACTGGCCTTGGTAGGTGTTGCGAGGGTCGTACTGAAAAAGGGGAAGACACAATTGTTCAAGGATGGAAGCCCAATGGTTTACAGTGGAGCAGTTGATAGAATTATTGGTAGACCACCACCTAGGACTGGAGACATTGTGCTGGTCGCTGATGGGGCAGAAAAGCCAATAGGGTGGGGCATGTATAATTCAGCCTCCATGTTCTGTGTTCGGCTAATGCAGCTGGAAGAGGAAGCAACAAGGTAATATCATATGAGGCATTTCCAGTTCTATTATCAACTTCACAGGGATGTTTTAATTGTTAATCTTTATGAAACAGGGATTGTTCATGTGCATTGAACATGGAGAAACTGCTTGAGACAAGAATTAATGAAGCTATAGAACTAAGAAAGAGTTTAGGGCTTCCATCAACTAGAACAAATGCATACCGTCTTGTCAATAGTGAAGGAGACAGGTACTCCACCTATAGTAGTCTACTGAGATTTTCGTTAGTGTTCTCTTTACAGGGGATATCATCTCTGATATCTGTAGAAATAATTGCTAGTTGATTTGAGTAAAAGATGACAATTCTCCCCTTGTCTCCGGTAGAATCCATATCTATATGTGCATGTGTAAAGAAACACTCATTAAGCTAACTATTTTACTACAGGTGATAATTCTGCTTCTTCAGGAGTTGAACATGCTTGTAAATTATGTTGTACACATATAGGGATCGAAAGCAACTTGTTAAGTTTGTTATTTCTTTTTAAACGAACTTGTTAAATTTTTAATTGAATTAGTGTAAACGAAACATGTGGAGTTTATTTCATTTTAACTGAAAATTTAGCTCTTGATGTGTTACACTAGTGGTAACACTAAATATTATTTGTGGATCCGTAGCTTTTTGGTGTAATTATGTTTACAAGACTTCCTGATTTTCACCTCTTTTTGTATATTACATAGAATTGTCCGTGCACATGATAGTTCCCTAATTTTCAGTTTGATGTCAAACTTTGTACACAGATTGTCAGGACTAATAGTTGATATATTTGGAGATGTAGCGGTAATAGCATCATCTGCTGCTTGGGTTGAGAAGTACAAAACAGAAATAGAGGCTTGTGTTGGTAGAATTGGTGAAATTAATTATATAAACTGGAGACCATCTGTAGAAATTTTAAAAGAAGAAGGATTGGACGTATCAAGTATTAAGGAAATAGATCCATCTATTTGTCCTCAAAGAACAAGGGTATGATATCCAAGGAAATATTACTTTTGCACATTTGATCAGATTAATTGTTTCTTAGCTCTTAACAAAAAGTGTTCCTTAGCCACCCCCTCCCCACAAGCCCGACCTGATCAAATTTTGCAATCATTTAGGTTATGGAAAATGGGATCTTTTATGCCATTTCACTTGAGGGTCAGAAGACAGGGTTTTATGCTGATCAGCGTGAAAACCGTCAGTTCATATCAACAATTTCAGACGGTCAGAAAGTTCTTGATATTTGCTGCTACAGTGGTGGTTTTGCTCTAAATGCTGCACGAGGGGGTGCTTTGAATGTCATTGGTATAAATAATTATCTATTTTGTTGGAACGATTTTATTTGAGCTTAGAACCTTTCTTTTTATAAGAACTTTGTTGAAATTGACCAGTTCAATCCTTGCTGAATTTGCACTGGTAGCTAGCTTTAGTCCCAATTTCGTTGTTTGGTCATCCTTTAGCTCGTTGTACATTAATATACATATGGTATCAGTTCTCAGCAACATGAGGTCATGGAGCAATTAATATAATATCAGTGCCATTCATTTTGTGAGATAACAACGTAACAAAAGCCACCTGCACTTGAGATTACATACAACTTACCTGTATTCTTTTTTCAAGAGGACATAGAATTGGATTCTACAAATTCATCAAGACATGACATCTTAAGATTGCATGTTTCAAAGTTCTCATAAAAAAAAAATGTTGAAAGCTAGATGAGTTTCCAATTATTTCTATACTCCTTCAGGTGTCGATACATCATTGCCTGCAATTGAGCTAGCTAAAGAAAATATTGTTCTTAACAATATGGATCCAGGAAGACTATCATTTTTGAGAGAAGATGCCAGTGACTTTATGAAGGGTGCTCTTTCTAGGAATGAATCATGGGATATTGTCATTTTAGATCCTCCTAAACTAGCACCAAGAAAGAAGGTAATATCACATGCATTTTATTACTTTTATGATCAAATTCACTTTTTGATTGTAACATGATTCAAGTTGTTTCAGTACAAAACTGAGTTATAAATTCAAAGACTTAACAGTCGCAGCCCAAATTTGGGTTGGCATCAGTCCTTTTGGGTAATGGTTCATTCTCTATGGAATAATGATGTCTTTAAATTCTGTGGAGAACAAAATGGAATGGATTTTTTCTTTCATCACTGTCCTACACTCCCATTCTTTTCCGTACTATATGTGCTAATAAAGAATTCACAGGTAGATGATTATAACGTAATAGACCTGGATACTTTTAATCATTATAAGAGGAACCATGTAGTGCTAAATAAATTAGATAGACATTTCTCTTTGTCTTAGGTCAACAGATCTTCTCGTTGCTGCTATGATACATAGGACGCTAACCACTGCTTAGGCACTTGTTCTTTAACACAATGCTTAGTGTCATGTTCTTCAGCCTGTATAAATTAGCAATAAATAGAAAAATATGTATTGACAAATGTAAAAGAATCGCATCAAGGTAAATTACTTTCTTTGTCATTCTATAAATTATGACTACCTGTTGTTCAAGGACATGTCATAATACTTTGAGATACAAAATGTCACCTGAACTGCATGCATAAGCATGCAGACACAGAGAGGAGGTTGTTTATGCATCTAGATGTTGCATTTATTGTGCATTATGCTTGGTGAATGGCGTCTGAGTGCACTGCTTGCTTCCTGTTCAATCCATTGTGATAATTTTGTGAATTTTGCTCTTATTGGGTCATTATTGAATCCAGGTTTTACAAAATGCGTCGGGCATGTATAGGAATTTAAATTCATTAGCAATGCAACTGACAAAGAGAGGTGGCCTTCTCATGACTTGTTCGTGTTCGGGAGCTATGACTCAGAGTGGGTTGTTCTTACGTATTCTTCAGGCAAGTTATATTTTCTGTTGTTGGTTCCCTTGAACCTGTATGTTAACATTTTTTATTTTTGCTGTGAATTCATCAGAGAAAGGTTTTATTTATTTGGATATGAAACCAGAGAAAGCACATGATGTCCTGTCTCGAAGCAAGGGTCTTAAAATGTTTTTGGCCAAAACAAGTAGACTCGCTATAACAGGGGACAATTACATTCCACATGTTAAGTTGCTAAGTTTACAATGTTTCAGAATGTAAATAAACCATAAGCACTTTATTACCTGAATTTGGTTGGAATAATCTGCTGCCGTTCTTTTTTTTATTTTTTATTTTTTATTTTTTTATCAATTATCTTCTGCCAAAAATCAATAGAAAATAAACCTTACAAAATGAATTACATGCAACTGATAGGCATCTCTCCTCTTTCTCAACTTCATCATTATTTATTTTTTTTATCAGGGTGCGGCATCAATGGCAGGGAGAAAAATAACCATTGTACGAGATGCTGGAGCAGCATGTGATCATCCCATTGACCCTTCATACCCAGAAGGCAAATACCTTTCTAATATCCTTCTAAGGGTGCTTTGAAAATCACAATTATGTACATGGGGAAAGAAGCAAATGTGTATTTTTCAACAGGGCTTACACAAAGTAATCAATTAATGGAACTTTAGATGTATTCAATACTATTCTGGAATTTTACATGAAAGTTCATAATGTCATGCTCTCAAAAGAGCGTGGGGAAAATAAATAAAAGAAACTCCAGATGACCAGACTGCTTTTAAAAGTCATATGTACTGCTCACATTGAAAACGTCAATATACACATAATTGAATCGGTCATTAGGAAATTCTTAAGCCAAGCCATTGACGTCTTTGCAAGCTTAGTGCCCGCTTGGATTTCTGTTCCATGACAAATAAGACGGATCTCCAAGTTGCCTGAAAAATAAGGAGCAACAGTCATTATTTAAACATTCACTAGAAAAGAATGTGATTAGTGACATACTACGACTGATATTATCTAGGCACCGACAAAGGCATCATATCATGATTGTTTAACAAGAACATTAGGGTGTACAGAAGACGGTAATTGTGCAATAGCCATAAAGTAAAGTGGAATAAACTTGGGAAGCACAAAGGAAATTGGCCCATAACAAAGCACAAAGTGCCCTGACAACAAGGACTTTTGGGCCAAGACCTAGAAAGGCTGCATCTTTGTGCTTGACCAATCTCATCTGCCCCAACAACATGGAGCTGTTTAACTGGCTGGGCATGAAGTCACCTACACACTTTCTTTTATTGGTGCATGAAGTCACCTACACACTTTCTTTTATTGGTGCTTATTATGCTTCCTGAAATAAGACTGGTCGGACTAAACATACAAGACATCATAGCACAAAATGGGTTCATGTAAGGCAAGTTGTTGACAGCCCTTAATATTCCCTGCACGATAAAGGCAGGGCACATTTGGTTTAGGATTTTACCTTGGCTTAACAAGATACACAACTGTGAAAGCCATGGCCAGAAAGAAACACAACCCGCCAACAGTGAGATAAGCAATGCCAAGGAAGTCATTCTGGCCACCCATCCAACTAGTGGTAGAAAGCACAAGCTTCTTTTTTCCATTAAAACTGTATGTGTTGTAATTGTTCTCCAATGTCACCTGTAAGACATCACCTTGCTCCAGATCCACCTCTATCTTACCGTACAACTTTCTAAATGTTGGCAGTGCAGCAGTTCTCATCCAAACAATAAGGTCCTCTTGCTCGCTTAACTGTTGAACAAAACATATTGGCTTGGTTAACCACTTGTCTCCTTGAGAAAGCAGTTTGCTTAATCAACCATTAAAAATGATACATTTCCAGCAATAAAATACCCTTTCATATTATATCAGACACCTTTTCGTATCTCGGACAGTGTACAAAAGCACTTCATTGGGGTTTCAGAGTCTTCAAAGATGCACAAGAGCAATAGAAGTAATACTTCAAAACTAGAGATGATAAGTAGCAAAAAGCTTACCGGTTTGGATGTATCAAGAGATGCGCCCCCTTTAAGAGTTCCATTCTGAAAGTTCTTTGGAAAGACTTTTTTGCCAAACTTGTGCTCCCTATCACTCTTCCATGAAATATCCTTCTTGTTCACTGTCAATTGCTGGTTATTGCGGGAAAATTTATAGGTGTCGTTGAACAAACTCCAAGCTATGAGACCACAGGGTACAACAGGTTGCCCACCTGCCTTATCTTCAGGCTTACAATCATCCACGTCACTTTCAGATTTTGGATCTTTTAACTGTTGATCGCTTCGGCTCTTAACATACCTGAAATGTAGAAAGCCACAATCAGACTTGATAATTTTCCTTTTTTCTTTCTGTGACACAAAATTGATAATAAATATTGCCACAAAAAACCATTTGTTTCAACTTTCTACCAGGAAACATCCATTGTAGTGGCAGAGTGAAATTAATGAAGACCACAGGTAAACAAAAACAATAATGTGAATAAAAGCAGGCAGTGCATTTAGTGCATACGAACAATTGGTCAGAATGAAAGAGGGAGAAAGAGAGAGAGAGACCCTAGGCACAAATGTGTTAAACAAAATGCTCAATTTTTATTAATCAAATTATAACAATCAAATATCAATTCTCCTGCATTCTAGAAATTGTCATAAGTTACCATCAGGTATCAGATTTTATGTTGCAACCATCATAACCCACACACACATGAAAATATCATATGCATCTAATTTTCCCTAAACCAAACATGCCAGGTTAGCAAGATACTTAAAAAAGGAGAAAAAAAAAACAAAAGAATGAAACTGCCTGTGGCATGAAGCTATTATTGCAACAATGGTAAACTTTAATAAAGCAATGCTAACAGCACCATGAATGTTTCTGTACCCGAAATACCATTAGGGAAAAGTTACCACTTATGAGCTGCAGTCATTATCATCTACTAAGAGAGAGATTACCATAATTTTCTTTTTTTCTTTCCTTTTTCAATGAAAAACAATACCACTATGGTAGAAATGACCTCAAAATGGTGTAATTGTTTAACCACATCTCATTATCTGATACAAGGGCCTCCACGGACCTTGTTCTACCTACTGTCATGCTCATATATGTCCCAAAAATATCAAGGTCCACCAGCAGAACTATGATAAACATTTTGGCCTTACATTAGTTGAACCACCCCTTTAGTTGATATCCACAATTAAGGTTATTACATCAATCATATTAAACATAAATGATAGATATGAATTAAACATAAGTGGAGGGTATGGATTAAACATAGATGGAGGAATGACTAAGTCAGTTGACATACCTGCGATGATTCTGGTAGAAATTGTCAAGTTGGTAATATACATATACAGGTTTCTTCATACGCTTTGATACCTTCAGTGAAAAGAGGAAAAATAAAATAAAATCACTCAGTAACTATAGGAATTAAGTTTTCAGATTACAACAACCACTGACAATAAGCAATATACGTGGCGATTAAATCCTTGGAAGATAATAAAAACAAGGGAGAACCTTACCGTCAGACTTCTATTGCATACTTTATCTCCAGTGCCTTGTATGTATCCAACCTTATCCTTTCTAGAGGGCTCTGGTATGCAATCAGTTTCATACCGATCAATAAGTTCAACAACCTAATAGAAAGATTTTCCCGATCAATTACATGTAGAACTATAATATAATAAATAAATTATGCACAAAATAGGGTTCCACTCAACCATACATCTCGGGAAGCAAAGAGGGTAGCAACACCGATGGGAATGAAGACGATGCTTACGAGCATGAATGCTGAGATCACCTGCAAGCACAAGCGTATGCACACATAAAGAGATCAAGCAAGTTCAATTTAAATTTTAACAGGTATGTGGATAGCCTTATTACAGAGATATCAGGTACAATACTATAAAACCTACCCATCGTGGTGTGAGAATCGGCTTGCATGCTGGAAGTTCCTGCTGAGTAAATTTTGAATCTGAAAGGAATAAATTTTCAAAATATAACCTCTTTAGCTTATGATTGATGGAAAGGCTACTAAAAAACATATGAAAAGCAGTGTGTAGATATAAGGTTGGCTTTTTCTTGCTTCACAGGCATGCCCACCTACATCTTACTAAGTGCTAAACAGGACACCATGGAAAGCTTCCAGTACATATCAGAATCTTAAAATTATATGGGATTTCACATATTGTCTGAAAGCACCTACGTGCATGGAATGTCCTATCTATTTTTTCCAATCTTAGTAGACCAGGCCACGAAATAATTCTCCAATACTCTATGTTATGTAACCTTCGATTGTCAACGACAAGTCTTTTGCATGGGTATCCAGCAGCGTGAATCACAGAAAGATTTCCAACACTAGTCACCATGCCTTCCATGTATTGATTTTGTTAAACCAATCGGAATGGTACTGACTCCTAATTATTCACTATCTATGTTAGACCTCCATATGTTAATGTTATATGCATACAAGCTTCCTAAAGCCCCAAACTATTAATATTATTTTATGCTAAACACGAGAGTTATCTGTTTCGATCTTTATAGATTGAGTCTTCAAAATTTTGTTAGCAAACTAATGAACAAAACCTAGTTTAAAATTTTACTCTCATAAACTTAGAAGAATCATCTCAGATATATAATTGAGTTCAGAAATCTTTTAAAACTAACTCAGCAAATATATATATCAGACAATAACATCTAGGAGATGCAGTATGTAATTTAAAGAATCAAAGAAATCAAATTCAGAACAAACAAAAAAAACAAACATGTAAATCGAAATCGAAAAAGGCAAATCCAAAGACAAATATCCACAAAAATAGCATCTGGGTATTTGTGATATGAACTCAAAACCCCAAAAGAAACCAAAAACTGAAGGATTTGGTAGGAAATTACATTTGGGTCGTTTGGAATGTCTCCTGGTAGATGATGCATCAGCGGATCCAGCACCTCCTGAGCTAGACGGCGCCGTATTAGAACTCATCAGAGGCAAACTCTGCTTCTCCCAAATGTAAAATTAAACAAACACCACCAGGACCTCCGGAAGAGAGAATTAATGAGAAGTGGGTGGGTATGTATGTGGGTTGCTGTTTCTGTTGTTTTTGGTGATAAAAGGGGTGTGGTGGGTTTAAAGCTTTGAGGGGATTGTATTGACTTTTTAAGAGAGAGGGATTTGGAAAAAGAAAGCAATTTTCTTTCTTTCCCTCTCTACAGGGTGGCCGGCGACCTCTCTCTCTCTCTCTCCCCTCTTTTTTTCTAGAAGAAGGAAGACTTGAATAAGAATATTGTCAGAGCGAGAGAAACAAAGACCATTCAAATGTCAAACTAATACAGAGCAAAAACACGGTTTCTACTTAATTTACTTTCTGTTTCTTTGCTAATCATTACCTGCTATTATTTGGTATCTTGGTTTTTTGAGGAGAATGGGGGTTAAAAATAAACTATTTCAAGCTTTCCCTTTTGAGTCTTCAAAGATTTTTATCTCTAAAATGTAAAATTCGTGATTTATATTTATAAGTGAGTCAATTATTATTGAGATAATTATCAATAACCCCAATCTGGGACCCTTAGTTCCTCTAAAGTCTACTTTTTTATTTGGCTTCCCAAGGAATCCACTACCTTTTCTTCCAGCCCTTTTTTCTATTTTGCCCGGTCCACTTTTTATTTCCGTCTCTTTCTCTCCGTCTCCCTCCGTCCCCATCTTTCTTTCTCCCTCCTCCTCTTCTATTCTTCTGCTTCATCTGTGCCTTCCTCCCCTTCTTCACCTTCCTCCTCCTCTCCACCTCTCTTCCCCTTCTTTGCTCCCAAAGCTTCTTCACTCTGGCAAAGACGATCCTGATGCAGGCTTTGGGAGTGAGTGTTGGTATCACCGTCAAAGGCGGAACAGGAGGAGTGAGTGGACGAGCTCAGATCAGCGCGTTGTGGTGGACTAGTCATCGAGCATATTATCCAGGTATCCCTCTATCTCTCTGCAATTCGATTTTGCCTTGTTTGATTTCAATCAGATCTGTATCCAAGCTGTGATTTTTAGAAGGTTATATTTGATTAATGGACAAACTAGATGGAGGACCACTATTATGGGTACGTACATACTGATTGTTGCAATTGGGTTCAATAGTAGTAGATTTTAGTGCTGCCATTGGTTTTGGGTTTTGTATCATTTGGTTTGAATCTACTGATATGGGTTTTGAGTTTTGGATTTTGAATAGTGATAAGCTCTGCTACATGAAATGCTTTTAAAGTTGCTCCTTTGTGGATCTAGTAGGGGATTTCGTCCCTTCCCCCACTTTTTTATATTTGGCAACCTATTTTGACTTATAAGAGGCGCAACCCCAGGCAATAGTACTAGGAATTAAGATATGCATAAACCAAAGAAAACCCACATTTTACTCACGAGACAAACTGCTATTTAAATATTGCAAGAGTGATATTTGTTTATGCTGGAGCAAAAATGGTGATGGAAGTTTAAGGCATTTATTTAAGGCAAATAGTACAGCAAAAGCTGGAGCAAAAATGGTGAGTCATTTTTGCTAAATATATTTAGCAAGATAAATACCGTTTGTTTTAAGGCAAGAGTGGTATTTAATCAAAGCAACTAGCTAGCTATCATTGTGTACGTAGTGGTGCATTCCTTGCCTATATAGCTAGTGGATCAATTTGTATTGTCTGTGATTAATGATTTTAGGGCTACAATTGTTGTAGACATGAACCTTGATGGACTGATATGGGTTTTGGGTTGAAACAGAGAGAAATTTTGCTTTTACTTTGATGAAGTGATATGGGTTTTGGGTTCAAGCAGAGAAAAATTTTGCTTTCACTGTTTTATGTTTTGTATCATTTGGTCTGAATTTATCTCTTTAGGATTTGTTCATGTCTACTGTCTCATTGAAATGCCCCATCTTGATTTAGTGAGTGACTGTTTTGAGCAAATGGTAATTGGTCCTCACTTTTTTTCTTCTTTCTTGGCAATATGAGTAATTAATGTTGGTTTTATTTACTTCAGGGGAAGCATGGATAGAAAAGAAATGCCTGAAAAGCTTTTGATTATGAGAAGAGTAATAATAGCCGAACATCTAATTACGCTCATTGTATTTTTTTTCTTTTTTCTTTTTATCTCATTATGTTGTTGAAAATTACTTGGACCCTGATTATATTATTTAAAGTTTTATAAGTCTTTCTTGTATGATAGTAACAATACATGATTGTTACAATAAGACAATTGTTACTTTCATACTAACAATAAAATGATATTTATTGTTACTGTTCGACAGTAACAACAATAAGGTGACAGTAACAATACGGTAGTCATTACTGTCTGACAGTAACAATACGGTAGTCATTACTGTCTGAGAGTAACAATACAGTGGTCGTTATTGTTTGACAGTAACAATAAGGTGGTTGTTACTATCAAACAGTAACAATAATGTGATTATTACTGTCTGATAGTAACAATTTTTTATATATGGAAAAAAGAAAGAAAAAGCTTTTATACTATTTTTGAAGTGTTTATACAAAGGAAAAATGAAATATTTGTATAAGTTACATTTTTTAAAAGTTTTTTTGCAAAGTAAGAATTGTTACTGTCTAACAGTAACAATTTTCAAAGGCACTGTAGCAGATACTGTAGCATCTGATTTTTTAAAAAGTGGGCCGGCAGGGATATGTGCTTCCTTGTTTGGGTTTAATGAACAGTAAAAATGCCCAAATGGACTTATAAATAAAAAAACCCCTTTTTTTAATGGTAATGAAAATATAGATTAAATATCAAATGTCGAAATTTTTTAGGAGTCAAATTATGGTGGGTTAAACAATATAAGTATCTATCACTAATGTTCATCTCTCACAACACCTTAGGAAAAGCAAAATATACAAGGATAAATTACGATGGAGTTTCAAAATTTTTTTCAACGGAACTTGTTAGATTTTTTGCCATATATAATTTAAGGATAATCGGAATTTATATCAATCGATAATCTCTACATCTCTTTCATTTTTTTCTCAAATTAAATTTTAACCTATAAAAACTTGATTTTAATACATGATTTTATAGATATTTTCAACTATTTTCAAACTTGTGAAAAGAACTCTATATTTTAAAGCTTGTAAAAGTCTAAAAGAACTCTAAATTTATATAAAAATATTTTTTAGAACTATAAATTATGGTATAAGATATAGAATGCCAAAGATAAAGTCATTGTCGAAACACAATCGCACCCCTACACAAAGTCATATATATATATATATATATATGCAAATTCTGACATCACCACAACCCCTTGGTTCTTTCATTCTTTGCTCGTGGACTATTTCTATCTCTACATTAATAATTTACTTTTTTTCAGAAATCACAATAAACAAAACCAACAAGGAAATTAGGAATAGTACAAAAATATTCACATGTTGTACATTGACTATGCCTTTCGGCCTGATCTTAGGCCCTGACTCACCCTCTTGTTTATTTTCCAAACAAATTCAATTGAAACTTGAACAATTATTTGAACTCAATTGGTTATCAAATAAACACGAAAATAAAAGGTGTACAAAAATTAGAGACATTTTTCTTAAAAATACATTTTCATGTTCTCTCCAAAATACAAAAATCGTAATTTGCCTTATATACATATACCTTATCTTAAATTCTTAATCCTAAAATAATAGCTTTGACGTGTGAAAGTTTTGCCCATATCACACCAATCAGCATCTAGAATTGTTCAGAGCTGGCTGACAAACCTACACGTGGGTCTGATATCTATCAGAGGGTCGGAGCAGAGCACCATATATATCACCCACCGTACTTGGAATTTTTCTTTTAAGCCTTCAAAAGCATAATGTACTTGCTCACTCTACTATTTCAACTTTCAACCATGAAAAACAAAAGCTGCATATGGAAACCAAACCACACCAGCTTCATCTACTCTTACAAATTCCCTCATTGAAGAATCTCTCAGCTTTAGTTTCTTTTGCCTTTTTTCTTTTCTTTTTTCTTAAATTTGCTTTAATTAGACATTGTCGTCATGCATTAGACTCTTCATTTTACTGTTTGGAGCAAAAAGGGGCCTATATATATATTTTGTTAGATGGGTTACATCAAAGTTAAATCAATGGGCCTGATCCACTTAACCAACAGGCCTTACTTTCTTACATGCATTTCACACCCACCATGACCGAACCAACCAAAATAATTTAGACATTTTCTCAGACAATTTTAGAAACATGATAATTGGTCAACAATATTATGTTGTCAAATTATGCATTCAAACTATTAATTAAGTAGATTCTTAACTAAATGTATGGTCAGATTCATAGTTAAAATAAAACCTTCCATATACAATTGCCTATAAGTCTACATAATGGTTAATTGTGTTTAATTCTGCATAAAGGTTAACTGGTGTGCCATTTTAATATAATCTGCAATGCATACTCTGCAGGTCTTCGTCATTTCCACTTACCAACAAAACTTAATGAAGATTTTGGTTTGGTGAAATGGGATGACAATGCTCTTCACAAAAACAGTTCAACCCAAAAAATATATATATAAGCTCCCCTACAATATAACATTGAATACTATACTCCTTATAGCTTATGCTATGTGTGTGCCTTTCTTCTTTCATTTTTAGGTAACTAGAAAAGTGTTTGAATTTACATGTGGTTAGAACATAAGAGGTTTGAGTTTACAAATGGTCTCATATGCACTTTTTACTTATCAAAAATAGATTGTTTATGCATGTGTTATAGAAGAGAGAGAGAGGGGCAGGCTTTATGCAGAAAAGTTAGAAGCCATGAAAAGCAACCAACCCACAAGCTAGCTGTGGGCAATTAAACATGAAACAAGGACTTGTGTTACATTTTTCTTTGAATGCTTCACAGCTAAGGATGAGATGGATGTTAGAGAGAGAGAGAGAGAGAGAGAGAGAAGAGAATGAAAGAATCTTATCAAACACCTAATTAAGAATAAGAATTAAATTAAAGAAGTAAATAAAATTTAAAAAAAAAATTGGAAAGAGCTACAACAGGTCAGATAATAATGTTGCTGTGTGCAGCCACCACGTTCCCTTTGTTATTGCCAACTAATATTTAATAAGTGCCTCTTGGTCCTCTTAGTCTTAGCCAACCTTTTTAAAGCTCTCCCCTGTCACAACTGTACCTGCTATTCCACAGCCAAGCAAACTATTCTTGTAGTATCAGTTTACATCTAATTTATTAATTGCCTTTAAACTGCTACCAGGAATCTACCACATACAGTTGGATTAATACAACTTATTCCAAACAACAAAACAAACAATGCAAACACAGCCATTCAAGCTCTCTGTTCTTACACATTTCACCTTTGTCAAAACAATTAATGCAAATTACCCTTCATTCAAGTACACAAATATATACTACCTTAATGCATAGTAATGTCTTTTCAATTGACCAAAAGTCCAATTTCATTGTTTCAAGCCACGTGGGTTCTGCAAAATGGGAGTTGGCAGGTAGCCTCACGTGGCAGAATGATACCAATTATTTTTCTGAGTTCCATATTGGGACATAGACTAGGTTGGGCATGTTAGGGCATGTGAAGAGCGAGTAGTCTACCTGGGTTTGGAGCAATTGAGGCTGGTTTGGACATGATTGCAGGGACTGTGGTGACGTGGCCTGCTGTAGTTGGTGGGAAGATGTGCGCAGGTAAGCCCATTGTATGTTGTTGATGGTGGTAATGGTATAGAGGGTACATTGGCATCAATGTGTTGGGACCCACCATATGCTGCCCTGGGTACACTTGAGGAGAGTAATGCCCATTCATGTAAGCACCCCCACCGTAGCTCAGCTTCTGTAATATGTCACCATGTCACACAAACACAAATATCAAAATCACCCTAAAGGACTAATCATATTTAAAACTAAAATTTTACGTAATGAATTTATGTGTCATTATGTGTGACAACACGTGATGAGAGAGAGATACACAAAATTATATACAATCACAATAATTAGGTTGTTTTTCCTTATTTGGATCAGATTTAGCAATAATGCTGTCATATAGCTTGCTCGAAATAAGTAAAATTGTTAGTAAATGTGGTCCAACATATGGAAATTACACATAAATCATGCATAATCGAAAAAGTTTTTTTACTAGACAGTCAATGACATAATCCGGCAGCATAAGTATCTTGTATTGACGTACTATCTAGTAAAAGAATATTACCCAAATTACCCCTGGATAATGATAAATTTACTTACATGATTGTAACTCATTTCAGCAGCAATGTAGGTGGGAGAGTAGCTGAAGAGAAAATTAAAACCATTTTATATATACAAGTATATATAAAATAAGGTGGACCAAACAAAGATCAAAGTGAATTAAATGTCATAGACAAATTATATTTATAAGTACCCATAAAATGGAACAGCCTGGTGATGCTGATGATGAAATGGGGAAGCAGCAGCTGGAGTCCCTGCTGGGTAGTACCATTGCACGTGATTTGCAGGTGCAGGTGCAGGTGACATAGACCTCGCTGTACCACCACCGTTGGATCCTTCATCATCATTTAGATCAAATTTTAGACGCATAAAATTGTTGCAATTTGAAAAACTTCAAAAAAAGTCACATCGGAAAAGAGCAGTCAACAACGTTGTACAAATCATATATATAATAGTGTCTGTCAGGTCAGTTACGTACCTCGTTGAGGAGGAGGGGTGGTTGTTGAAGCCGACCTGGGCCGGCGCGCGCCGAGCGAAGCCAGGTTGCAGTTGGCTCGGCGGCCGTTGATGACCGGCGTGGCGTCCTCGCAAGCCTTCTTAGCCGCTTCGGGGTCCTTGAACGTGACCTAGAGTGATATTATCAAACACCGTTAATTAAAAGGAGAAAAAAAATAAGAAAAGTAGAGAATCGAAATGAGGAGAGAAGGAGGCTTACGAATCCATAGCCCTTGGATCTGCCGGTGAGTTTGTCGGAGATGATGACGGCCTCGAAGATCTCACCGTACTTGTCGAAGTGCTCGCGCAAGGCCTCCTTGGGAGTCTCCCATGCGAGGCCTCCAACGAAGACCTTGGTCAGCGTGGTGTCGCCGAACTGCCCAATGTTAACGTTGTTGTTGTTGCTCATTGTCATTTCGATCCGATATGTTGTCCCAGAAACCAATCAAATCAAATCTTTGTTGTGATGATCGATACGAAACAACAATTCAACCCAACTCAACAAAATCCTTAATCTGCTTGCTTGCTTTGTATGTTTAGGAAGAAAAGATTGAGAGAGAGAGAGAGAGAGAGAGAGAAGAAGAAGAAGAAGATGGTTTTTGGGGGAGAGAGAGGAGGGAGGGTGTTAATATAATGGGGAGTGGGGGTGGAAATAAAATTTTTAGAGAAAAACAGAGAGGCAGACAGATAGACTTTGCTCAGGCCTCACTCACTGATGTGAGAGAGAGAGAGAGAGAGAGAGAGAAAAATCCTTAATCTGCTTGCTTGCTTTGTATGTTTTGGAAGAAAAGATTGAGAGAGAGAGAGAGAGAGAGAGAGAGAAGAAGAAGAAGAAGAAGAAGAAGAAGAAGAAGAAGAAGAAGATGGTTTTTGGGGGAGAGAGAGGAGGGAGGGTGTTAATATAATGGGGAGTGGGGGTGGAAATAAAATTTTTAGAGTAAAACAGAGAGGCAGACAGATAGACTTTGCTCAGGCCTCACTCGCTGATGAGTAAGAGAGAGAGAGAGAGAGAGAGGGGTTGTCATCAAGTCTTCACAGACAGACAGACACACATAAAACTCATAACTTCTCTCTCTCTCTCTCTCTCGGTTATGGGCTAATTGCCATTTAATTAGTTGTTTTTAGAATCAAGTGAAAAACATGAAACGAGTTGTAAACTTCCGTAACGTTTTTACATCTCAACTGTCATGCATGTATGGCAGTCATGTATTCACACCAATTAAAACACTTATCATATCAAGCATATATGATTCCAGTTGTAAACTCGAACATTTGTTTATCTAATTTGTCGTGTACGTAATAACGTTCAAATTTAGAGAAGTTTTATGAGGACAAATGGCATCCATGTATACCTACTAACAGCTAGACTTACCGTAATAACCATTAAATTTAATACATATATGCCGGTGGCATGCACCATGAAATGTGTGGTGTGGCTTGCTAACAAAATTTTAAGATTAATCCTTAATAACCCACGTGTTATAATTTGTGTAAATTTGTAATATATCATGTAATTTCATCGTCGTATCTAATAATTTTTCAAATGTCAAGATTAACATCATGAGCACTCTTTCACCACCAATGACTTATGGTAGGTGAAATGGGATTGTATGGTTGATAGTAAATCTATATAGTGTTACCTAAAAATGTTGTTTGGCTAATTGACTCATCCTATATATATTGGAAGACACTAAGTCTCAAATCGTGTGCGTTACAAAATCAATAGTGCACATTAATTTGGTATGTTTATTTTTTCCTTATAGTAATTGTATGTGTAAGTCTTGTAATTGGAGCAGCACCTATATGCATATAACTTCTAAATCTTGACTCTGGTTGACAATACATTGACACATGCATGAACCGGGAAACAAAATGACCAGCCTTTATTTCGAGGATAGGTGATAGATTTTTATGGAGGGGGGTAGAATCTGATAAATTTTGTATTCTAATGTATATATTCTGTTTCATATATATAATCTCATTGGCTAGAAAAAATATCCCACAACAAAATAAATGATGAATGTTTGGAAATACTTGTGTATGAAGCGTTTTTGGTGCAAATTTTTTCATTAAAAACCCAAATATTCTAAGCAGAATATATACACTTGAAAGCGAAGGCATATGCACTAATTATTGTTTATCTATCTATTGAAAAAAAAACACTTTTGTTTGTTTCAGTCAAATTATAATTAAACGTAGTCTATTATATATAGCAATGGGATCGACCATCAAGTTACTTTTTGTATTGATGTATCGGGTTGGTGGTTTATTTGAGAACAAGTCATCTATAATATTTGGTCTAACTTCTAATAGGGGAGCAATATATAATGAAATATAATAAGGAAATCATATAAAACAATTAGTGCGACCAAAATGTCACAAGATAATAGTTGAGAAATTGATGCAGATAAGATGGAATATATCATGACACATGACCAATTCGCACTCCAAACTCTATTCAATAAATTCATATAAAATCATCAACACAATTGCACAACTAGGGAACAGAGAAAACCCGTTTAGGGTTGGTCCATTTTGAACCCTTTTGTTACTCAAACTTTTGTGAAATTAAAAAGAGGAAAACTCCTTCAGTTCTCTCCTCTTCCGGTGGCTTGCTGGCCGCCGGCATTGGCTAGCGCCCGCTCTTTCCTTCAAACTGTTTCGCTCCTCCCGTCAACTTCTTTTTTTTCTCTTTTTTGGATTTAGTTCTTTGATGGAGTATTCACCTCTAACTCATAGGCCAAATGGCACTTAAACGGGACTCAAACGGACATATGGTAGTGTTAGAAAAAGAAGATGAACTTATATATTCCGGTAACAAGTGATGTGGCATCACCACTAAAGAACAATGAGAATTCCAAACTTTAATTAATATAAGAAAATTCATATGTCTGTAATGATCGATAATGCCACCCCACTTATCACGGGAATAGAAGAGGTAAGTTTTTATTTTTTATCGAAAGAGAAATTGTTTGCTGCGTGGTTCGATTTCATTTCATGGAGATGCATTATAAGATGAGTTATGAGTAGATCACGTAGTGAAAATTTTGTAAGCAACGAAACGGTCAAAGTCAGATACGATTGATCACGTGGACCCACCCAGTCCTCTGAGTGGCCAGGGGCTCTGTTGTGGGCCCCACTCACTCTCTCCTGAAATTTGTCTTAAAAGATTCATCGCTCACACAGTTAGCTTACATACTTACATAGTCATATGCACGCACAGAAAGTTTTGCAACTCCAGCAAGTGACTCACACACCTTCTCATGAGTCATGACTCATGGCTTTCTGCTCTTTCTTTTCCTGAAAAAACAATCATATTTTGCTTCGGAAATAAACTTGTTGGTTTATATATATAGGTTCATTGAAGTATATATTACTTTTAATAAGAGAAAATTAGGAGCCTAATAAGTTTGAACCAATCTTGATATGATATAGAGTTGAGATTTGAGGTAGTAACACAATATCTCTATTTACATATCATATCGTACGTCAATCTCGTTTTAATCATTTTATATAATATTATTTTATAAATTATATTAAAAAAGATTGAACTCTACACCTGTTCTAATTTTAATTTATTACATAATAAACATCTAAAAATTGCATAAGTGGGAATCATATTCATTCATGAATGGACACACGTTCTTGATGGGTAGAATAATAATTATTTTCATTGCTGTCTATGAGATCAAAGATTGGAAGACTCCATCACCAAAAAAAAGGACATTCCAATGAAAAATTATAGGCGCAAATGAAGGAGCTAGACCTTCACGTTTTCTTCTTCTTCTTCTTATAAAGAGCCAATTATATACCCAAATGGGACCAAAATGCCTTCACCCAAACACTTCATCCGGCGAAATAAAAGCTTAATTAGTCTTGCATTGTAATATGCAGCTGCTTGTCTTCCCAATCATCACAGCTACAAGACCATTCTATATATTAATCTTACTCTTTGACGCGAACCAAGTCTTCAAAAATTAAAGTGGAATACATATATTAGCTAGTTTTCCTGTTTTTGTTTTTTTGGTAAAAAATTTACTTACCCAAATAATTGGAAAGACATTTAAGCAAATATGATGAAGAAATATATAATACTTTTATGATTAATCAACAACTGTTCATCATTTGAATTTAAAACTTTATCCCACACGAGAAAGAGATTAAATATATTATAAACCAATGATTATTAACAAATATCATGAAAATATTAGTTATCATAATGGTTTTACAGATTTTGATACATTTACTCAATTAATAACCAAATTTCACTTTTGGTCAATGTAGTTTGGACTAAGTTACACTTTAATCCTTGAAGTTTTAAATGTCATGATTTTAGTTATGCACAATTCAAGATTACATTATCATTTTCGTTAAATTTGTTGAGACTATATAGTGATTTTGGTAATATATTTTACATACTATTGACAATTCAATAAATTAATAAAACAAGAATACTAATTTGTCATTGAATTACAACGATTCGTACAAATGACCAAAAATAAAACAATTGAAATTATACAAAGTAAAGTAAAACCTGACCCAAATGGCCAAATTACATTGATAAAAAATGAAATTTAATCTTTATTTTATTAGCACAAGTGCGTGATTTAAAGGTTACATAGAGAGCGGAGGTTGAGCGCGTAGAGATGCAAGAGAAAAAAAAGAGAGCATGGGTTTGGGCGTGAGAGGCTCAGGCTCTGTCTATCTCTCTTGGCAAAGCAGTTTGGGCCACGTGAGGGAGTTGCTGCCAGATAGTACTGAATCTCTCAAAAACCCCCAACCCTTTCTCTCTTTCTGGATTATAACGTGGCCAGCTGTATGCCAAAAGGGGTATTTTGGTCAATAACAAATATGGATCTTGTTGACTCTTGACCAACAAAGGAAGTTTGTGGGTCTGTCCCACACTCCCACTCCCAATAAATAAATAAATAATAAACAGAGGCATCAACAAGGGGTGCCACTGGTGTGAGCTGGACCTTCTCAGGGTGTGAGTTGGCCTCTCTCTCTCTCTCTCTTATGATTCCATAACAAAATGCTATATGGAATCTTTTATTTTTGTTTTTTTTTTTTTGGTTTTGATGATAGCCAAACGGAATCATATTCTATGACATCTTTCTCCTACCAAAATGACCAGATATCTTATTCTGTATTTTCCATGACTTGGCATCATGTGAAAAATATTGTACTATTAAACAATCTGATTCGTCGTTTATTAATTGAGAATGTGTACGTAATAGGTACAATTTTATGTGAAAAATAATCCTGTATAAGTATATTTCCTTATTTACAATGTGAGACATGAAGACGGTGTACATCTCGTCTAACCTTGCAAGCTTACACAACTAAGAGTATGAATATAGTCACTATTTGTGTAACAAGTAGAGAAGTATACATACAACGTGATTGATAAAAAGCAAAATAAGAAAAACAAAAGCATACAATTAAGTATACAACACGATGAGTACTGTTGGCAAGAAGCAATCAAAAGTTAGCCGCAAAGAGGCTCCACTCTACACATATTTGAAGGCTCTGTCTATGTTTTACTTCATATTAAATTGACCCCAAATCTTCATATACATATGGTGAATCTCAAATAATATTCTCTTGTCTGATTAAGAATTACGATATATATGATCTATAATTCAATTTTACAATCTCATTACATACGTTATCAAAAATGTTTAATAAGAAAATATTTTCAAAATAGGAGAGATAATTTTGCTCCAAAATTGTAAGGGGTGGCTGAGAGAGAGAGAGAGAGAGAGAGAGAGAGAGAGAGAGGATGATGAGGGGTTGAGTTGGCAGGCTTCTCTCTGGTGCAGGCAAGAAATGATGGTCACGTCGTGGGATGAGAAACATTAGAATATTCGAAGCAACTCCTTCATATGTTCATTGGTTCATGCGGGGCTTCTTTGTTTTGGTTTGCCTTCTAAATTATCTATTTTAACAAATTTCAGACTTTAATTTTTTTTTTTCTGATGCGTGACATGTGTTGTTCATGCTCTCTCTCTCTCTCTCTCTCTCTCTCGACTCTATTATCACAGATCACGTGCATGCAACGTGACAACAGCCCTTCCAAAATCCACACTTTGGTGACAACGATCACGTGCTGGTACGTGGGCTTGTGAATAATAAAGAGCATATGGACATGATGTGGAAGTTGGTGCTTGTTTTTGAGTGCGACGCTCTCTGTGCTCTACTCCCTGCATGCATGTCCTACTCATTCATCACTGTTTTATTCTCAAACATTCAAGCTATATATTACCCTTAATTTGATTTGCTGATCGATATTGGCCTGATTTGCAAAATAACCAAAAAGAAAAGGTAGCAGCCCAAACAAAACATAAAACACACAAAGTACTAGAAGCCCATACCCTAACTTCCAAGGAAATCTAGCTACTTGTCAATGAATTTCTACATGCTATATTATATAAAAGGTACGCGTTCACCTTATATTCTCTTAGGGTATAGAATTGAGTTAATTTATGGAGGTTGAATTGAGTTAATTTATGGAGATTGCATGTTAAATTTTAATTATGAGATTTTTAGCTTAGTATCGAGGGCTCAAGAAAGAAGCAAAAATATATTGTTGAATACTCAGCAATGGCCAATGAGCGCCCGATGCCTATTATGTGAGAAAAAAAATATAAACTAATGGACTAATATTATGTAATGTGGAATGGTTATAATATGATTAGAGTTTAGTTAGAATTCTAAAAGTAATTTTAGTATGTATATCAATATATGTAAAATTAAAGGATTTGAATAGAAATCTCCCTTATTTTATTTCACAGTTCTTTTGTTTAAATTGTTTATTTTACAGTTTCTTTTTTTAAACACTAATATCTGGATAATGAAGCTTTTTATGTGCCAATAACTATAAAATCCAGTGAATTGCACCTAACCTTCCTTTGTTAAAGGAGATTCTGAGAGACGATAATTGATTAATATAACCAAAAAAGAAAAAAAACTATCCCAGGGTTTGTACTTTGTATGACGTGATTTAATTTCTTGAGTGTGAAAGAAAGTAGTAGTATAGTGCTATAACCATCTTTTTATTTTTTGATATTTTAAAATTTATTAAATTATGTTTAGCTCTTATTTTATTAGATTATTTTATTTTAGTATTTTGTAGTAGGACATTTTCTGGCATTTTGATTTTTTCACCAAACTGACCTATTCCCTTAATATATATATAGATTATAAAAGGTGATTGGGGCCAACTGACATTTTGGCCTAATTTGTATAATTGTATGAACTTGGTTGGAATCATATAATTTCCTGGTGGGTATTTCAAGCTGATGTGAAATATTTGTAACTTTCACAAATCCAATACATTTTTTAAACGGCTAAAAGGATCATCGAAAAAAGGGGTAAAAAAATGAAAACTCAAAATGATCAATCTAAGATTAGAACAAATTTAGCCAAATTTGTACTATATTTATAAACTTGATTATCAATAAAAAAGCTATACGGGTCGGTAGACCACATTGCCCACACCATATCCTCGCCACTGACTCCAGCTGATGAGAGCATCAACAAAATCCAAATCACCCCTATACCCCAACCAGAAGAGAACCCAGAAACATATATAAGAACTTGGGATTTAACTCAGATTCACACAAATGATACTACCAGCATTGAAACTTTAACAATTTTTACCACCTCCGAGTTCTTAAAAATGATATATGATAAAATTAAAACTTCTACTCGTTGCTTCGCATGGAATGAACAACCAGATGCTGTGCCTGCATTGCAAGATATTGAGGACAAGTGCATTATGATCAACTGCACATGACCATTCAGCACAACCCATGTCCTCTCTTCTTCCTCATTTCATAAACAAATGCATCAATTTCCATTTCCCATATTGTTCAAAGGCACATAATAATCCTCCTACAATTGAGTAGAAAAAGAAAGCCAATGAATTCTTCCACTTAACGAAAAAATCCAAAAAAAGCAATAAAATAATGGAACTCACTGCCACAGCATGTTTTACCAAATTGCAAAATATTATAAGAGGGAAGAGATCATTCTCGAAAGCACACAGTAATGCAAATACATGAGCAAGCATGTTAGTGTTCTAACAGAGTAACACAAATAATAGTACCCAGGAGGGCCAGGAAGTCTCAGTAACATTTGATATCAAGGGCCACAAAATACTACAATAAACAGGTTCTTGCTAAACATGTACACCCCTTAACTTTCAGTGTTAGTTCACAAAGTCCACTTTATTTAATGTGCCTTAAGGTAATAAATAAAAAATTTTCAAGGACAAAATGAGTCTTTCTAAGGACTATTTTAAATCAATCCATTAATGTGTCAGGAAAATCTGCTCAAAATGAATCACAAAGTCCACTTTATTTAATGTGCCTTAAGGTCGACTATTGCACAAATGTATTGGCATTTTCAATAAATAAATAAAAAATTTTCAAGGACAAAATGAGTCTTTCTAAGGACTATTTTAAATCAGTCCATTAATGTGTCAGGAAAATCTGCTCAAAATGACTACATGCTGTATCTTGTCAGCATCTTCAAGTCAAAGCCTATATCTGGCAGCCTAAGCTATCTTTTATCGAAATTCAAATGCTGTCCATATGCGACCAGTCTTGAGATTTACAGTGAAAAAGACCAAACCAGCCTATAGCTGGCAAAGCCTAAGCTCTCTTTTTTCAACTTAAGAGTGTCTCATTGGAGAATCTAAATCCAATCAATAACCTTCACAGGCAAAAAGGAATAAAAGGCAGTTGAATACCTATAAGTTATTCAATATGTTAATGTATATAGTTACTGAAGAAAAGATATGTAGATCTACATATCACACTAAGTAAATAAACACTCTTCAATACTTCTCATAGAGCTTTTCATTACTATTATTATTTTTTCTTTCCTCTTCATGGAAAGTCATAGATTTGTATAAATCATTCACTATCTATTAAATGATTTCTTTTACATGTGATGGGAAGAGAGTAGGGCCTCAATGGAATATGGTCCACTCCAAACTTTGTTTAACTCTCAAAACCAAAGTTGAATTGAAGAACCAATAAGTAATTAACTACTTTAGAAAATGTAAACCTTCATGAATCACTCTTGGTAAACATTCAATTATCTCATACACTAGTAATTAAAGAAGATTGCAACAATGACCCTACTGGCAACAAAGTACTATATCTTCAGGTTTGATTAATCTGAATTGACCTTTTAAGACTCCAAAAAATTATGTGTGAGACTAAGCATAAAAGCATCGGTTAATACAAGTTTTCATAAAGTCTAACACCATTGTATTGCTTAAGGCTTGGATATTTTTAGTTTCCTTCGTGATGAATAGGAAAAATGGTCTAATTCATAAAAAATTCTAGATTCAAGGGCAATCAACCAAACAGATGCAAGACTATATTCTGTAATTTTGTTATGCACAATTTTCCCACAAAGTTCAGGTTTCCTAGAATTACTATATCTTCATCTAGAGACAAGAAAAAACATGTAATCCTGTATGGGCTTTGACATAAGAGCCTGTTGGTGGCTTTGATGAATTATAAGAATCCAAACCATATTCTCTAAAACCAGTGCACCTTCTACTAAAAATGCTTAGCAACTTCGCAACTGAGCACTAAAACATATGCTCAAAACAGGAGAATTTTTAAACAATTTCCCATGAGCACTAAAACATGAAATAACTCATGCCATCCGGAAAGCAACTAAAGTTTATATGTCAACTATTATTTTCAAGGAAAAACATGAAATTCGTATAAAGTCACCCACAGTAGAGTCTCCCCACCCTTCCCCCCTTTTAAGCATGTATATCTCTGTCTTGGAAGTAGGGTACTTCTATTTTAGCTTGTTAACGAAAAAAAGATTATAAATACGTGTGTGCACAAGAGAGAGAGAGGGTGAGGGAGAGGGAGAGGGAGAGGGAGAGAGTTACTTGAGAATTGACGTAGTTCATTGATCCCTGATGAACAAACTGCCATATTCATTCACCGCCAACAATAAAAGTAAGAGAACAGAGTGAGGTAATGATCCAAAGTTTAAGGTACTAATCTAAAGCAGGTTTATACAATCAGACCTGTGAATTTGGGCCAGGTAGAGCTCCGACAGCATTCCCTTTAGAAGATCCATCACCCCTAGCAGAGCCCTTTGCATCACCCTGTTCAAAGTTAGCCAATAAGCTCATTTCCAATCCTCCAGAAAAGACATGAACTAATAGACTACAAATTCAAAGTAAATTAACTAAACATAAAAATATATTAAAACCACTAATGAGGGTTTAGTTACCTCCAACTGCGGCCACGCGATGATCCCAATCAACCAAAACCAAAAGGGAAAAAAGAGAGAAAAAATAAAAGGCATTATTAACCTCCAACTGCGGCCACGCGATGATCCCAATCAATCAAAACCAAAAGGGAAAAAAGAGAGAAAAAATAAAAGGAATTATTAGATTCAACTGATGAGAAGTACAATTGTAGAAGTAAAAATTAAAAAAAAAAAAACCTCAATTCAGTTGATGCACGTTCATTTTAACAATCTACGATAAAACCTAAATCAAAGCTACAACCAAACAGTAAAGTTATCTAAAGTCAACATGAACACGATAGTGAATTGAAGAAAAAGGAATAAACTGCGAAGGTTAAATAATAATTACCTCCCTGTACCTACCCAGGTAAATCCTGAGGGGTTCAATATAGTCCTCAAACCCTAACGTGGCCATCGCCCACAACAAATCGTCACCGTTGATGGTCTTCCGCTTCTCTTTCTGGCACTTATCGCTGGCCCTAAACACCCAAAAAAAACCCCCAAAAATTCGAAACGAAAACAAAGAAGATGTTGCGATGAAAAAACGAAAAGAAAAACAAAAACAAAGAATTACTCGCTGGTGACGAAGCTGATGAATTCGGAGACGCATTCCTGGACTGTGTCCTTGGCGTCCTTGGCGATCTTACCGTTGGGGGGCAAAGCCTTCTTCATGATGCGGCTGATGTTCGCGATGGGAAGGTACCTGTCCTGCTCCCGCACGCCGCCGCCGTTCTGAGGGCTCTGCTCGCCGCCGCTCTCGTGACTTCCGCCGGCCGGGCTCGTCGGTGCCTCCGCCATTATCACAACAATAATCCCTGCATTATCAGAATCAAACAATTCGCATTCACTCGGTTGTACAACAAATTGTTCGATTATCGGAATTGGAATTGGAATTGGAGCCCTAGGTCGGCCATTGATGAGCAAGGTTAGAGAGAGATAGATAGGTACCTTGTTCGTAAGTGTTGAAGTAATAGAGAGATGGAGGGAGAGAGGGCGTGGTTTTGTATTTGGCGCGCGCGTTGTTGGCGTGAGATCTGACGCTGGAGAAAGAGAAAGGAGAAGGAGGTTTTTGGCTTTATGCTTGTTTATCATTTATCAACACCGTTGGTTGGTTATAGATTTACAGAATTACAGGGCACTCTCACTACTACTCAAACTCTACTTTCACACCCCTCACTGCTGTTCCTCATCCTGGGCTCTCGTACAATCTATGGGCCTTAAAAAGCTTTTGGGCCTGTGACTCACTTGTCGAATAAATTTATTAAGATAATCGAATTCCCGATCTTTTAAATTTATTATAATTCTAACTTATCATCTTATATCTTCTCATCATTTAAACTAATTATGTGAGCAAGTCGTGTTGATATTCATCATCAATAACTTGATGCTAGCACCGTTACTTTGTTTAAGTCATATTTTGTAAAAAATAACTAACTTTTTTCATTTCATATATGATATTATATGAATCTTTTCAAAATTATAAAACTTAAGTTATTTGATGTTAGACTTTTGACACGCGCTAATGAAACTTTTTAATTATAAGGTTAGGTCGAGCTAGCCTCTGCCAATATGACCGAAGGTGGTTGTGATGAGATTGTAATTATGGCCATCATACATAACGCTAAGTTGCATTCACTGTTCATGTGAGGACCCATTGGTTCTTTGTTTTTTGGTATAGAGGACCCATTGGTTCTGTATGTTTACAAGCAGGACATGTTCATTTATGTAGATGCATAATGATATATTTATTAAGGATGACATTATTGATGCACTTGGGGTATCAATCAGTCTTGTACAGGTCATATCATTTTGGATTTGTGCAGTGCATCAATCAATTCAACCTCAACTTGTTTTACTTTTAATTGAGTTAAATAACTAAATACTAACCCAACTCATTTATTAGTCATAACGTATTCAAGTCAACACACATCTTGTAAATCATGAATTGAAAACTAGGGTTGTGTTAAAATCGTGTTATTTTCAAGTTGGATTCGAGTTATATAAAAAATTTATCATCCTAAAATGCACTTTCTAAGTTTAAGACCATTAGGCCACAAATCAGAAATTAGCTTCATCATTTGGGAAGATGCTAGTTTTGTTTAGCTGACAAACAGCAGCACTTCCTTGTATCATTAAAATTTAGAACCGAAAAAAGTAGGGTCACCAATGCACTCAACCTTACATTTGGAGTTCACAATCAGTGCTCTTTTAATTATTTAGCTGCAAGTCTTAATCAGAAGGCCCTATGTGCAATACAAAAAAGAAATCAAAAGTTGGTACCCAGAAATTAAAGGGAGTCATTAAGCTGCATACCTGCTAAGATGGACTATTATTAATATCTTCTCAACTTTAGAGAATAGAAAATCAGAAAAATAATAATCCTGTTGCAGAACAGTGAACACAGCTCCATATTGTCAAACCCAAATTCTTCAAAGAACTCAACCATCTCCTTTCACTTGTAGTCCTATTTATTGCTCTTAACCCCTATATATTTAGGTAGGAAATTCTGGGATATAAGTACAACAAATGCTTTTATGCCTATCTTTGAGTTATTTTGGATAGAAAATATAAATGGTTTTTTAGAGAATCATAGAAGGTCCAAAACTATAATATTGTGAATTGTTTCGAATGCAAAGCACATCCGATAGAGGGTACAAGAACTATTTTACATAACATGTGTACATGGTACCCAAAAGGATCAAACTAATGTGTACGTAATAGAGGCTGAATAATCATGTAAGAATCATTTTAGGATGGTTTACATTAAATACAAAGTACATCTATTTACCTTATAATCCTTGATATGATTAAACTGGGAAACTCAATGATGATACAAATTCCTGGCTGGGAAGGAGGCACAAGATGATGATAAAACCATGAAGACACACAAATACTTTGATCCTATGCACGAAAGAAGATCCCTCCAACTTTTAAACAAAGTAACTGAAAGAATACCCATCCAAAGCTGCCTTTTCCATGATCTCCTTCTGCTCCCCAAAAATAAAAATAAAAAAAGTTAAATAAGACTCAACTCTTCCAGATTTTTCATTATCTGGCTTTATGTGTTCAGTGAATTTATTTATTGATTTTAACTTTAGGGTTTATGTGGCAAGATGATGATGATGCACAGTTATATAAAGTTACCTGGATCATTGTAGTGATCGTCCCAGGACCCTCCTGATTATAATTCAAAATAAAACAATAGTGAAAAGAAGAAACAAAATTGTGCATAACAGAACAGTTTCAGCATCTTAAAGCTTTAGATGCACACACCTCAAACCGCTTTTCTTTCCACAACACCTCCTTCCAAGAATTAGAATGCAGTGATTCCCATGGGCTTGGAACACAAATTGTCTCCACATGCTGCAGAAGTCTCAAGCTATCTGCAATACAAATCTATTTAATTCATATGATAGAGTATCCTCACCATCTAGCATAGTGTTGCCTTAAATCAAATCCCCTGTTCATTTAAATAGGTAACGGAACTGAAGAAAGAGAGAAGTAGAGGTTTACTTGTAATGAACGCCTCTTCCCAAAATTCACGTTCTGACCACACTGGTGCAACTTCCCGAAAGGAGATTCCCTTGCTCAAGCATACTCTGCGTAAATTTCAAGAAATGCAATCAACATAACAGATCCTAATATATGCACTTTCTCAAATTTGATAAGTAATCAAATTGGGAATCACTTAATATAAAGTTAACTAACTGCACTCAAATAAAATGACTATCCTGAACCATAATTTCCAAGCCAATACTTCCCCCAAAATCACTCATAAGCGTTCAAGAACACTACTGAGCAAATCTTTCGAATTCGTAACAATTTATTCAATTTTTTAAACCATAAACAGATGTAATAATAAATCTCATTCCAAAAGGAACCACTTCAAACATTCAACACAATCTGTCTACACTGAAGAAGGCTAACAAGACTCCCCTTTTTAACCATAAACAACCGTGATAATAAATCTCATTCCTAAAGGAACCACTTCAACCATTCAACACAAACTGTGGACACCAGAGAAGGCTAATAAGACTTTCCTGTATAAATAAACAATCTGAAGTCAGAAGAGCAACAGTAGTAGGGGACTTACTCCATGATCACTTGGCGTATAATTCCTGGAAGGACACCATCTCTAATAGGAGCTGTCTGCACTTCAAAGCAGTGCATACCTTGCCCCTTAGCTTCACGGTTATCCTGAAAAACCTTCATTGTTTCCCTATTATGCAGCTATCTTAACCCAATGTAGTTCAAATTTTCCAACTTTTGAGCCTCTCACCTTCCCGCGGACAACAAAGAAGTTCGAGACCGTTCCCTCAAGAATCCGATCACCATCATTGGACAACAAAAGCTCTGTCCCTGCCAGCGGCCTCAACCTCTCCAAAGGCTTATTCAAATTTTCCAACTTTTGAGCCTCTCACCTTCCTGCGGACAACAAAGAAGTTCGAGACCGTTCCCTCAAGAATCCGATCACCATCATTGGACAACAAAAGCTCCGTCCCTGCCAGCGGCCTCAACCTCTCCAAAGGCTTCCTAATCCTGCAAAATTAAGACACCTAACACTTAATATGCTCTAAATAGTCAAAACCCAAAAACGAATCCAGAAACCTTTACACATTCAGAAACTGATGAGTGATGAATGACGACTAATAACTGACCTCACCCAATCCGAATACTTAGCAGCAGCAACATCTCTCCCACGACCCACCACAGCCAAAACCGCACCGTTTCCTCTGATACCAAACACAGGAGGCAAATATGTCCCAACATAAACACTCACATCAAGAACCTCATCATCAACAACTATTTCACTCAATTTCTCCAAATTGCCACTGACCAAAACTGTAATCGACAGCTCCTCTCCGTCACTCCGCTCTTTCAGAGCAATGGGCAACACTTTGCTCATCGAATCGTTGACGAGATCGCGAACCCTCGATTGGAACAAAAGGGGGTTGGCTGAGAGAGACGGCAAGGAAAGCTGCGAGGCTTTGTTGTTGGGTCCGAACAGAAGCTGAGGGTTCGAATTGTACAGGATTCTAATGGAGTCGGCCAGTCTTTTCAAGTGTCTCTCCCAGAACAACACGCACGAGGCGTTGTTGTGCGTGCGAGATGTTGTGTACGCTCCTGGTGTGAAATGTGTAACAAATGCGAAAGCGTTCTTCAAAAACAGGTTTTAGAAAACATTCATGGAAGCTTTGATTTTTAAAACGAAGCTAGGAAGCTGAGCTGAGCAGTGGTGTACCTGGGTGGGTTTCAAGAAAGGTGGTGACCGGAGGAGTGTTGGAGGAGTTCGAAACGACGCCGTTGCTGAACAGGAGCCTGAGATTACTCGTCATTTTGTTTCGCTGGGTGCTGCTGGCAACAAGCAATTGGTGAGGTTTTGTTTCCAAGCTTTTGATTAAAGGGGCTGAAGAAGGTACATTACACGACCCGTCGTTTAGTCGCTTGTTCTTTGACCAAATAAGCAAAGGGAAACTAACAAAAGGACCCGCTAACGAACTATTTTTGTGACATTTTATCTCAACCACTATTTTTCTTCTGACCTAAAGGCTAAAGCTTCATTTTGTGAAAAAATTACATATTCTATATATTATTATGCATACATAAGAGAAAAACTTGGGAAATTAAATTTTAGAATTTATTATACTCTTTTGTGTAATATTACGTCACTATAATAGAGATAGAAAAATTTCTCTTACACATATAATATTTATTTGACACAATATAATCTTTTTCTTGAGAACTAAATATCTTAAAAAAAGCTTTTTAAAATACAAAGACTAAAATACCTTACAAAAATGGCCACATAGGTGTCACGTTGGCCTAATATATAGAATTTGTATTTTTTTTATGAAATTATGCTTTTTGTTGGATGCATAATATTACGTGGGCTAACATGTCACAGAAAAAATTATTGAGGGGTTACAGTGCAGAATAGGTCATAGTCGGAGATGTTTTAGTATATCCCAATAAGCGAGTGCGTAAGTAAACGACAGAAGAATTCCCGTCGTTGCAAAAAGAAAAGTGGGATTCTTATGAGAAAACCCGCCAAAGGGGAAATAGTAACCGTTGTGTTTGAAACTTTGAACCCCGTCGTCTTCTTCCCATTTCTGCAACAATGACACCCTTTTAAAAGCAGCGATTGAGTCCCAAAAGTCACCTCTATAGGCCACCAATGGCACCCATTGGTCCCTATAAAACCCCGCCCGCCATTTCTCAACAACCCCACGAAACCCCCCAACCTCAAACTGTACTTCAACAATTGAATCAATGGCCTCTTCCTCCTCTTCTTCTTCTTTTCCCGCCTCTTTTGCTGTTCCAGTCTCTCAGGAAGAGTTCAACCTGTTCCACAACATTGACCGCAAGCTGTTCACCCGCTTGGTCTTCCACCTCGGGCGTGACCCGGCCGAGTCGACCCAGGTAATGGCGCTGTGGTTGTGGCTCGAGCGCGCCGGGAAGGAGGTTGACTTGGTGTTCAAGACACTGATAACTCTTCACAACACCCTCCTGAACGCCATGGCCGACGAGACCGTGATGGCCCTCAATTGCATTGAGAGCGATGACTTCCCCTACTCCAACAATGTGGACAACACCCCTGACATCCCCATTATCCAAGCCATGACCCGAAGCGGCGCCACACTCAGATTCTTCCATGACAACCGCCTCGGGATCATTCGGGGAGTCAGCAAAATGTTCAAGGAGGTTTGCTTGAGAGCCTTTGAGGACTTGTTGCGTCAACCCCGCCAAAACATGGCCGGAGAAAATAGTACTAATCCTGGCATTATTGAACATGAGATTATGAGGCCGCCTCTGGTTCACAACAATCCATTCTTGGCTGCTACAATGTATAATGCTGGTGGGTTTATGGGAGCTTTTCCTCACAGCATTCATGGGGTTGTTAATCCCATGACTGGTGCTGGGAGGGCTTTTGTTGATCCTTTTGACCTTGAATTTCAGCGCCAGATATTGAACAACGAATTGGGGGACGTACTGAGCCGGTTGCAGTTGAATGATGATGATGGTGGCAACCATGAGCAGCAAGAGGAAGTTTCGGCCGATGAGAGGACTATTTTTCTGACATTTTCTAAAGGGTACCCTATTTCGGAAAATGAAGTCAAAGAGTTCTTCACTAGGTAATTTTTTGCATATAAATTTCTTTGTTCATGTGACTATGAATTTGGTTTAATTTGTATATGTTTCTTTTTGTTTTGACAGGAAATTTGGGGACTTCATTGATGGTATCTATATGCAAGAAGTGCAGGCAGAGGATCAGCAGCCTCTGTATGCCCGGCTCGTGGTTCGTTGTGTATCCTCCATTCCAGTTGTTCTTGATGGGAAAAGCAAGGCCAAATTCTCCATCAATGGGAAGCATGTTTGGGCCAGGAAATATGTGCGTAAGAACCCTAGGTCGCCACAGGGACCATCATCACCAGCAGCAGCGTCACAGACAAGTTCACCATAAGATAGAAATGCCTGCAATATGGGCTGCAAGTCCTACTCAATCTTTAATTGCTACAGTTTTATATATATATGTCATGTTGTTTGGGAGTTTCGAAAATTCTACTCTCTCACTTCTTTTTCTTTCATGAATAAATTAATTTTCTACTCCTTTCAATCATATTGGAGTACACTAATATTGTTTTCTTTTACCAAATTATTCAATTGGATTTCATATTGCAGTGCCTAATTATAGAAAAAAAAATGTCTAATGTGTTACTCATCCATGAGAGGATACATTATTGATCTAAATTCTTATTAATAGTTACCAGCTAGTCTCCCCATGCACCTGGTACACTTCCAAACATTTTTGGCATGTTTTGTCTATGTTCACACAAATGATAAAGATGTTTTTTTCTATTGTGTAAATGTTGAATTATTAGTTTGTATTATTTATTAATAATACATTATAAGAGGTTTTAGTAGCTAAAGGCTCAAACGGTAACTATTTGAGAAAAAGTTAACCGAAAACTAGTGGAATTAAAATGAAGTTTACATAGTTAGTCCGCGGAACGAAATTAGATTAATTCATTTATCAACAAATACTTATTTAATAAGTAATGTTAGATGAACTATATTTTGATGATGCAATGATTATCTCATCTCTAATATATGTGAGATTCACTGTATATACTCATCAACATTTTGTTTTGAGTTGTAGCCATTATTATCAAATTCGTCACAAGGTGTAATAACTATATATATCGTACGTATATCTATCTACAGGCTATAGCTGACCTGAACCCATTTAATTCATTTTTGAGCAAATACAGTAAGAAATATATATATTTTGGACAACAAAAGGAATTGCAGCTAACCATACATGGTAAGAGTTTGAAGCCAAATCATTTCCATTTCTGCAACAATGGTCTCCTTTCACATGGGGCCGCAACCATTTCACTCCCAAACCTCCCTATAAAACCCATCTTTCACTACCCAGTAATCCCCACGCAGAAACCCTAATCTTCAGAATCAGCTAGCCTCACAGTTAAACTGAGTATTCTCCTCTTAAACAACAACAAAAATGGACTCCTCTTCATCAGCCTTCTTGTCTTCCTTATCATCTCTCTTTGGAATGCCTCGCCGGAACCCGGTACAAGTATCGGAGGAAGAGTTTAACCTCTTCCACAACATTGACCGCAAACTCTTCACTCGTCTGGTATTCCACCTGCGCCGTGACAGGGCCGAGTCGACAAAGGTAATGGCGTTGTTGATGCATATGGAGCGAATCGGAAAAGAGTTCAACTTAGTGCACAATGCCCTCACCACTCTCTCGGACGCCGCCCTCAACGACATGTCGGAGGAGAGTGTTTCGGCTTTGAACTGCCTCCAGACCGAGCACTTCCCATTCCCTTCTCCGGATACCACTCCAGACATCCCCATCCTGAGGTCCATGACTAAGACCGCCGTCACTCTCATGTTCTTTTATGAGAACCGCCACTCTGTCATTGCCGGCGTCAACAAGATGCTTACTAACGTCTGCTCGAGAGCGTTTCAGGACCTGTGGCTCCTCGCGGAGCCAACCAGGCAGCCCCAACAAATAATCCCAACTGTTGAGCCAGTCGCTCAGAATTTCAACCGACTCGTTAATAACGAGTTGGTCATAGAGATTATGAACCGCCAGCAGCGGCAGCAGCAGGGGGTTCATAATTTTGTCTACGACAATAACAATCCAGCGATCTTGCCAACGCCATTAATGGGATCAGCTTCGGCTTTTCCTAATCATCCTTACGGCAATGTGGTGCAATATGGGAGTCCACAACAATTCTGCGTGCCCCACATGATGAACCCTGCTGCTGTAGGGACGAGTAGTACGGCTCCTCCTCCTAATTATTCGGGTCTTGGTGGTGCACCTTTTGACCCTTTGGACCTTGAGGTTCGGCGCCAGATCATGAATGACGACATGGAGGACTTGCTGAGTCGACTTAATTTGCATGAGGAAGAGGATGCTACTGCTGCTGCTGATGGTGATGATGGTATTAATAATAGTACTTATGATCATCGCGAGGATCAATTGTCTATGAATGATCGGACTATTTTCCTGACGTTTTCTAAGGGCTACCCCATTTCCGAAATTGAAGTTCGAAACTTCTTTACTAGGTAATGCTATTTGATTCTTTTGTTGATATAATATGAATTGGTTTTATGATTTTGTGTTTGTTTTTACAGGAGATTTGGGGACATCATTGAGGGCATCTATATGCAAGAAGTGGCGGAAACTGAACAACCCTTGTACGCTCGTCTTGTGCTTCATGCGGCTTCGGCTATCCCAATTGTGCTTCACTATAAGAGCAAGGCCAAATTCTCCATTAGTGGGAAGCATCTTTGGGCCAGGAAGTACGTGCCCAAGAACCCAGGAGATCAACCAAATTCACCAAGGGATTCTGCTGCAAATAATCCCCATTACTTTAGGGTTTAATTGGTTTAAGAAATTACTAGCTATTTCGGTTTCTAGATGATAATTAGTGGTGCTTTTTTCCAGTTTGAACTCATATTATTTGTCGTTGTTTTTGTTGTCTTAGATGATGGATCGATGATTTGATGAATAAATTATATATGTACCTTTTTAATACCAAATTGCATTTCTAAAACATGGAAATGAAATTAGTTATATATATATGACATGACCCATTAAAATGACGATTCCATCAAGATTATTTGTTACATTTATTTTTCCTCATTTTTGGTACTTAAAGAACTTAGCACAAGTCATGTAGTACCCAAAATTCACAACTCCAATCACTGCCAACATCCAAAACACATTATCCAGCCTTCCATGATTGATATCATTTGGTAACCATGCTGTGGTCCGGCTCACCAAATCAGTGATTGCAGTGCTGAGATACAACCCAATTCCAATCAACAATGAGATCATGGCAGTAGATGTACTTTTCAGTGATTTGGGAAACTCTTCATAGAACAATGCAACTTGTCCTGGGAAATGGAATGCTTCTCCAATTCCCACAATCGTCAGTGGTGCCACGAGCCATAGGGCTGACATGGGCACTGCTGAACCGGGCCGATTCATTAGACCATGTGCTCTAACCACTCCAAGTCGTCTTGTTTCAATTAGGGCTGACCCGACCAGTCCGACAATGTTGATGATGTGTCCAATCCCTATTCGCCAGAGGAGAGTTATAGGACGTCCAGTGAGGTTCTTCCACTTGGGTTGTATGAAACGATCGATTATGAAGATAGAGATGGCAGTGGCCATGAGGTTGAAGACTAGAAATGAACTAGCAGGGATTTTGAAGTGTGAGCCAAGGTGCCTGTCCATTGTTAGGGCTTGGAGTATAGTGAGGCTGCTAAAAATGCCTATTGGAGTGCTTAGAAAGATGCCAGTAGACCACATTGGCATGATTTTGATTAGGGATTTGAGGTCTTCCACTTCTTTGACAGTGCATAGCCTCCATGATTTTGCATATGACCCACTAGGTTGCCTGTCTTCTTCGGTTTTCAGGGCTGCACGATTCAAGAATCTGCATGAAAATTGGTGCAATTAGCTTTGATTAAAATTAGAGAGAGATCAATTCATAATTAAGTACGTACCCATGTTTTTGCATAAATAATATAATCAATTAGTACGTACATACATTCTTTATTTACCAAGTAATTAATATTGATTATCTATGCGCGCATAAACGATTAACGCTATTTCTAAATAAGATGCAACAATGATATCTAGTTGGTGTAAATTAAACTATTAATAAGTGTTTAATTTGCTTTTGTTAGTACGGATGTCACTCATCAAGCATGTAGGTGATTGACACGCTAATTAATTAACAAAATTTTATAAATAGTTTTCCAAACAAGATGCAAGGAGATGTATAGTTTGAAGTAGGAATTAATTCATACATGATAACATACCGTTTTAATTATAATTAAGAAAGAATCATGTCTAACTTTATAAACGACCTAATTTATCATAAAACAACATAATGTGTCAAGCATCTTCATTAGGAGCTATATATAATATTAGCTAGTATATATATACAAACTACAAAGATATTCAACATACCTGAAATTTTTCGTTGGTGCAATATTGTGATGACCCAAAATTGCATCACCTCCATAATAATAATCCAAGTCTCTTAAAGTTGCTGTTGATGCCTTCCTTTTCAAAACAGTTGCAACCAAAACTCTTGCTATGCTCATGAATGGACTACCCTTTGGTTTAACTTGCCTGTAAAATCGTTTCCCAAACAGAAAAACCACCAATGCAATCCCATTTGCAATGACACAAATCCCAAATCCTAATCCCCATCCCACATTGTCCTGAACATACACGATGGCTGTGAAGCCGATGGCATTGGCTACATACAAAGCCACAAAATACCAGTTGAAGAAAACCCCTTGATCGCTGGGCTTGTCAAATTGCTCAGCTCCCATTGTTGCAATAGTGAAGCGAGAGCCTCCAAACCCTAGTGAGGCTAGTAATAGTGCTGCATATAAGACTGTGTATTGAAACTTTGATGGGGTTTCACATGCAAGTAATGAGCCAATTAATGCACATGGTGAAGGCCTCAAGGTAGGGATTGATGCTATAACGGTTAGCATGATCATACCCTGATCATGAACGTTCAAGATAGATAAAAAAGATTATGTTAAAATCTGATAATTCTACTAATTAAAGTTAATATTTAATAAGATTCAGACAAAAGTGATATACATATATAAAGGCTCTCTCGAAGGGTAAATAAGGTGGAATTTTCATTTAATGGCACAGAGATATTGTTAAATAAAAATTTATAAAATAGACGGTTTGATTCGAATATTTTATAAAAAGGGCCCTATGAAGAATTCTTTAAATAAAATTATCTAAAAGATCCCTTTTAATAGAAAAATCGAGTTTGTACATATATATAAGTGGTATATATCCCTGACCAAAAAAGAAAAAAGAAAAGTCATATATCATCAATTGAAAAGAGATGCTTAAAATTGGCGGATACAAGGCGCATAGCGCCAGATTTAAAATATAAGGGTGACCCACCAATGATACAGTCCATTTTACATCCACAAATAGAAGTCATCCACAACAAGAGAGTGGAGGAGTACTAGCTGGCCATATATCGCAATATAGATTTCACTTAATAAGTTTATTGTATTATGCACATTGCACATCAATCATAATCATAGTAATCTGGTTACAACTAACCAATATATCAACATAGTCATGTCCTGTTTACTTAGGGGCAGAGAGAATGGGAATGGAAGGAGTAGAAATGATTCCCACTCCTATATTTAACACCACAGAAGTATCATTTCTATTCTTATTCTCTTGTTTGCTAAACTTGGAAAAGTAATGGGAATGGATGTGGGACTTATCAAAATTAGGAGTGAGATTCCTAATTTTGGGTGATTGGGACTCCTTAGGGAGAGGTGGGATTGGAGGAGGGAGAATGGGAGTGAACTTTTTCATGACCAAATGCCCCCATATTTTTTATGAAAATTAAAAAATGCCTTTTATTTTAGATAAATAAATTATAATAATATTAAAATACCCTTTATTTTAAAATATCACAAATTTTCACATTGATATTCTTAGAATATTATAAATTATAATAGTAAGTATAAAATTTAATTTATGATGATTAGTAAACACGGTATGAGAATGCTCATTCCGATTCATATTTACTCCGATTCCTGTTCACTCCAATTTCTGCTA
>QANT01005077.1:0-12001 GCA_003254885.1 Purshia tridentata
CCATGTCCATTAAAATAGTTAAATTTGTAAACTAAATCCCGTAATTATTTGCCACAAATTTTTTTTAAATGTAAATATTTATTAATCCTCAATTTATAGCTAGCTTCTCTCAAAACCCGCACCCTAAATTAATCTATCCCAAAACCTTTATTATAAACTTAACCTCTCCCAAAACCCCTTAATCAACCTATACCCAACTAGTTTTGACCTTTTTTTTCAATTTGCCAAATATACCCATTATACCTATACAAAATTCAAAATCAATTTTATTTTCTCACACACACACTCTCTCTCATTTGGTTTCTCTCTCCCCGCGCAGCTTCGCCGGCATGTGCTTCGTTGTTTGACAACCGTTGCTGGCGAGACTGGTCCCAACCTCTTCATCTCTTCTTTTCTCTATCTATCCATGGCCTTCTTTTTCCCAGAAACCCAACAAGGAAGTCCGAACGTCATCTCCGGCAATGACTTCCAAATTCTGGCGGCATCGCAGCTGCTCTCCACTTCCGAAGCTTCCTCTCGATATGCTGAGTGTGATGATGATGAATTAGCTTTTCAACCTCTTGAACATCTAAATGCTATTGAGTATAGGCAACCACCAGTTGCTGCCCTTGGTTTTGATGAAAACAGTTTAGGTGAAGATCCTGGGGTTTTTTTTTTTATTACTCATTGTTCTTAAGATGTTTTCTCTCTCTCTCTCTTCTTCTCTCTTTTTTATTTTATATTTATATATTCACTTATTTTGATGAAAACAGTTTATGTGAAGATCCTGGGGTATTTTTTTTTATTACTCATTGTTCTTAAGATGTTTTCTCTCTCTCTCTCTCTCTTCCTCTCTCTTTTTTATTTTATATTTATATATTCACTTAACGTAGCAGAAGTCACAAAGGATTACCAACGTAACCCTAGAAAAGATAAATTCTGGAGTCCACCAGAAGAATTGACAACAACTCAAGTTTATTGAATAAAATTATCAAAAGTCCCCAAAACAACTTAGAAAAATCCTTAAATACATTTCCAGCAACCCTAGGTCAAAACAACCACATAAATAAGACCCATGGGCCAAAACGAACCCAAATAAAATAAAGGCAAAATTAAATAAAATAATTCAAAACTTTAAACGCAGTTTTGAGGCCTGAAATGACCTCGAATGCCCAAAAAAACCCATACATAGTAGTGAGTTTCATTCATCTCGCGATTACTTTTGATTTGATATATAAATCGACCATATTCGGATTTCAGAGTCCCTCTGAATGAATAGTAAAATTCAAATTTTGCCTTTTCGTGAGTTTTGACGCTCCAACTCCTTTTCAAAACTCACTGCCAACCGTTCTACATCATCACTGAACACTACTTCACTTGGTTAAAGGTCAATGTCAAGTTGGTTGCTGCTAAGGAAGCTCTTGCATTATCAATATGGACAATTGCTACAATTTGCCGAGTTCTCCCTTTTTTTTGGCCAAAGCCGAGTTCTCTCCCTTGAATGTGTAAACCTCAATTGTTTGCCTTGAGTCCAACTGTGTTAAATAGTTTTTATTAATGTAAATGTTTATAAACCCCCAATTTAGAGATAGATACTCTCTAAACCTCCATCCTAAATTAACATCTCTTAAAACCCCCTATTATAAACTTAAAATCTTCCAAAACCCCCTAATCAACTATAACAAACTAACTTTGACCCCCTTTTTTTTTCAATATCCTAAATATACCCATTATTACCAACTACCAGTTGGTTATTAAAAATTGAAATTAGGTTCTCTCTCTCCCTCTTTGCCTCTCTCTCTCTTTCTCTCTCTCATCTGGTTTCCTTTCCCAAGCACAGTTGCCGGCGCGTGCTCCATCGTCAGACAACGGTTTCCAACGAGATTGGTCTCGATCTTTTCGTCTCTTCTCCCTCTTCCTCTGCCTGCCTTCCACTTGCCGTTAAACCACGCGTTGACGCCAAATCGAGTCTAGGCAGAGTTGATTTTCTTGTCGGCGATGCGTTAATTCCGACAAGGACGAGTTACTAGACTGCCAGGGACAACTTCTTATCGTCATCCCAAGTCTGCTGGAGTCATCTTCTCGTCGTCCTGATGCCAATGTACTGACTATTTCTAAGGAGAAAAGCCCAAGGTCGTGGCGAGGGTGAGGAGGGCACTGAGGATGAATGTGACAGCGACACTAAGGATGAAGACGGTGAAGCACGCGACAGCATTCAAATCCCAGATTTGTGTTGAAGATGATATAGAACGCCTGGCTTTTTGGATGAGGTCAGTTTTGGGGCATACAACTTTGGCTAGTTTTTTAAAATTTATTCATTCATTTTCTGTGTTAAAGTTGAATCATAGAGATAATAGAATAATTATATGTTTATGTTGAAATTGTGCCCCTGAAATATGATGAATTAAATTTGCAGGTGGAAACAAATCTGGTAAACGATTGCAACGTAGCCTAAGATTTGAGTTTGAGATCAAACAATATAGCCTAGGGTTTGAGTTTTTTTAGTGAAACTGTGTAACTGTACCGAAGGTGTAACTTTTTTTTAGCGAAGGTGTAACTATTTTGTTTACGAAAGGCGAAGGTGTAACTGTTTTGTTTACAAAAGGCGAAGGTGTAACTGTTTTGTTTAGCGAATGCGAAGGTGTAACTATTTTGTTTAGCAAAGGCGAAGGTATAACTATTTTGTTTAGCAAAGGTGTAACTTTTGTTTAGCGAAGGTTTAGATAAGAAGAAACTGTTTTTTTTTTATGGACCTGCAAGTTTTTTTTTCATGTTGAAAAATAATGGTGTAATTATTTGTAATTATTTTTTTAGTGTAATTGTATTTTTGAAATTCAGTTTCAGTGTAATTGGTTGTTTAAGATTCAATTTCAGTTTCAATGTAACTGTATTTCAGAGATACAGTTATACTGTATTTCAGAGATACAATTACACTGCGGGTCAGTGCATGTGTCAGCGTACGTCAGCGTGCGTCAGTGCCGGTGTCAAAGCGCATCAGATGAGTAAACAAGGTATTATAAATTTTAAGAGGTTTTGGAAGAGTTTATAGATGGGTGGGAGCTTAGGAAAATTTTTACGTGATTAGGGGGTTTATAAAAAATTACCCTTTTTATTAGTTGGTCGTCTAGTTTTTTTTTCTATGCTAAGCAATATTTATTCTCACCATGTGAATGTGATGGGTTTTTCTTTTCCCTTTTTTCTTTGTCCGTGCAATCCATATTTATTGAATAACACAGCCAATGAAATTTTAGCGAAGGTGTAATTTTTTTCTAGTGAAGGTATATGTAATATCCCTAAAAAATACATATATATATATATATGTAAAATAACAAAATTAAAAAAGTTTCACTGCTGATCCCAACTTCTTTATCTGGAATTAGAATGGTCTAGAGTTTATCTGACTGGAGTAGGAATTCATGAACCTGCTCCTCTTTTTCAGAGAGATACTTTTCTGATAATGACATCTGTCGACCCTTTCACAATCAGTATTGCTACGAAAATTTACAAAAGAGAATTCTACTCGTGCAACTGAGATAGCCAACTCATGAACCAGATCATGCATTCTAAATTCTACAAATAGAAGACCATCATTCTCGAATTGAATCAAAGACCTAGAACATAACTGCCTTATGTACTCTAGGCCAATCTCATCATACCCTTGCTTTCCACTAGAGGTTTGAAGTAAACCATGCGCCATCCATACTGGAATCAGCTCTGAACTTTGAAATTCATAATCTTCTGTAAAAAGTGAACAAAAAGCAAAACAAAGTTTCAAGTAAGGTGGCAATGCATTGTAGCTTAATTTTAGTGCAGGTAGAATGTCGTCATTTTGCTGTTCCAATGTCCAAATATCATTATCTCTCACTTCCAACCATGCATTTCGGTTTCTTTTCAAAGAGAGTAGGCTTCCTACAGTAGTTACAGCTAGAGGAACTCCTGCACACTTCTCAACTATACTGTCCGCAATTTCCATTAAATGTGAATACTGCTTCTCTTCTCCTTTTCTAAATACCCTTTTTATAAACAAAGACATACAATCCTCGGGAGAAAGACCTTCTAATCGATGTATGTGTGTGGAATCCATAAGTAAAGCAAGCGATTCACTACGTGTTGTTACGATGAGTTTACTCCCATTAGCCCCAACTTTTAACAAGGTTTCTATTCCGATCCATTTGTTTTTTGTTATTCTCAATGGCTTGTTATCCCAAACATCATCCAACACTAGAAGAAATTTTTTTTCCCTCAAAACATCTTTCAACTTAATCTCCATAAGATCCAAACTTCCATCCTCACAATTTTGCTTAGTTGCAGATTTAAGAATTTGACGAACCAATGTTTTGTTGTCAAACTCATTTGAGACGCATACCCACATTCTCAACTCAAAATTTTCCACTACTCTATCATCATTATACACCAATTTAGCAAGTGTAGTTTTACCCAGTCCTCCTAATCCAATAATGGAAATAAGAGAAAGATTCACGTTCCCATGACCAGAGTTGTTCAAGAGATGGGTGATAATCTTCTTTTTGTCATCATCTCTCCCAAAAACATCTGAGGCATGCACAGAAGAGCTGGTCTCCATCCGCATGTGCACGCCATGCCAATCTCCAGCTCGTTCCGAGAGAGAGAAGTTAGCCTTTTCAATTGCAATTTTATCTAACGTTTCTCTTATATCTTTGATTCTATGACCCATTTTAAAGCGAAACACGAGTGGATTAGAACGTGAAAGCAAGTGGCATACCTTTCCTCGTGCCTTTCTTCTGATAGTCCCACGGTTGAGCACTTGCATCAGCAACTTTTGGAATTCAAAGTCATCGAGTACTTCGTCTGCATCGTAGCAAACTTGTTTATGCTTTCTTAACCAAATGGACAGCAGGGGATTCTCTGTCTGCTTCTCCTCTGCATCCAGGAGCACTATTTTGATGGTTTGTAAGGTCTCATTGAGTTTGTGTAGCTCAACTTTGACACCCCATGCCAAGCAAATTTCTTGGTGAATATGAGAAGCGAGCCTAGTCAAGACTCCCTCTGCAATGTTGAAGGCAAATGACTCCATAATGATCCGGGGGAGGAAAGGGAGGAATGTTATGCGAGGTTGATTTGAGAAATGGGAAACAAGTAGTTATCAAGGAATGAAATTATGGATTGGAAACTTGGGTTGCATATGTCTTCCTCAATCAAATGAGCTTATACAGTGGAGAGGACTCGTGTTGTATATACATAATACATATGGAAAGCAAGCTGAAGGAGATGTGGGCACGATGTGGAAAGCAAGCTGACGGAGAAATTCAACTTGTTAATCATTCATTTGACCAAAAAAAAAAACTTGTTAATCAGTCATAGAACAATTAATAAAGTACTTGCCAGACAGACTCAAGATGATGTGGCAAGCACTAAAATATAAAGCCTAACTTGCAAATAAGACAACTTTGATTGTTTTTTTTTTTGGCCAGGAAGACAACTTTGATTGTTAATCAGTCATAGAACAATTAAAAAATTACTTGCTAGACGGTGATCTTAATCATGGGATCTATAGGGTTCAGTTTAAATATTGCACTCAATTATGGCATCAAGTTTCCTACCGCAAGCCATATTTGACCTTTTTTTTTTAATCAAGACACTATTGTTATGTATGGTTGATTTGAGAAACGGGAAACAAGTAGCTATGAGAAAATCGAGGGAAAGTATATTTGAAGGAGATAATTAAGGGATATGTGGGCCCGGCTCCATGTGAAAGGGAATCGTATTCTATATTACAACTTACAACTTACAACTACCGACAAAAAAAAAAGGCTAATATATTTCTTAAACTTACAGCAGAACAACCCAAAAACTCAATTAACTTAAACTGAATAAAAATAAAATAAAAAGGTTCAAAACCCCAACACAAAAACATGAAAACGTGAAAGTTACAATTTATTAGTTATTTGGTTATGTTAAAATCCTAATTTTGAATTATTATAATACTTTTTGAGTATTTACCAACTGGAGAAGAAAAAAAAAATGTACTTCAAGGGTCCCCAAAATCTCAGCTCTGGCCCTTATTTGGCCATGACAAGAAAATTCATATTTCAGAAAAGCTAGAATATATGCCATGAGGTATAGCAAAGCGAGTGTGCCTTAATGCTGCCCCTCATACTCGTTAATTTATAGACATCAGAAGGTCTCTGTGTTCAAGATCGATCTTCGGTTAACATTAACAGCCTCTAACGATGAAAATTACAAATAAGATAAGTCAAGCACCAACTTCACTTAGTCGTTTCAGGTCCATTTCTATCCAACAGCTCACCAAACTAAATTGCTCTTAATTCAAATTGAATTCTGAATATCTGGAAAATGACAATGAATATAATTTCAGATAAGATACGCCACCAAACTAATCGAGCTGTCTGTGACTGGGCATGTTCCAGAAGTCGACCAACTAATTTGTAAGTACGTCCAGCTTTTAGCAATTTGGCAATCCATATCATGAACTGACACATTCGGATGGTTAGGTTCCATGATAACAGTTCCTGACTGTGAGTCAATGTTGGCATCAAGCTTTGAGCTCCGAATAAGATTCACAATCCATCTCTCAGCCTCCTCATAATTCAAGTTCAACTTTTCAGCAAGGACTCTGCCAAACATCAACTCAAATTAGATTTAGTATTATTGAAAAGAAAGAAGAAAGTACTTGAATTTCTAAAATGCAGAAAATTATGTTTAGGAAACTTTTACGGCAATGTTACAAAAGAGTTCGTCATTCCTACAATTGATATATGAACACAAAAAGCATGCACGTACCACAAAATATTAGATATTCTCTATGCCTGAAAACTTGGAACTAGGACAAATCCCAACCCCACATTACTCCATCTGTTTTTTTTTTTTTCAACACATTACTCAATGTTTAGACTAGTCAAATTGCATTAACAAGCAAGTCACACTTTGGTTGGGTTCAGGTACTTACTTCTTCACACTGCCTCATCTTCTTTTGTGCACCATCGAAGTCATAATTAACATATACGCAGGTCAAAAACTCTGATGGGATCTATAATAATAAGAATATATGTTGCTCCTGCTAAATAACCTTTAAAAAATCCTTGAAATGAGGTCTCCTTCTCTTAATTGACAATGAATTAATGCAGTGGCTAAGTAACGCACAAGATGGAAAATATCAAACATTTTTGGATATTGGCATACGGTTTACTACTAGGATCAAATAATTAGGTTGATGGCATCTTATCTGCAAAAATACACCCCACCCAAACTATTTATTAAGCATACCAACTCACATTCGGGATTAGAATAAGCTTCAAAAACGCATAATATAATGAATCTTGTTTGGAACAGGCACTACACATTCAGTATGGGCAAGAGATTATCAACATTGATTTTGCATTTATATGAGTAATTAAAATCTGGTAGTATAATAAAAATCACATTTATTTGTTCATTTTGGTAGTTAAAACACTGATTACTCAGGAAAGTAATAAACATTTATCATCTATATTATCATATAGCCAAAGTTGAATCAAGTCTAACAAACACAATATTGTGCGAATCTGCCAAGGTGTATGGAACACTTGTGTAAAAATGCATGTCATCCAAAACATGCAAGTTTGGAATAACTAGAATGTTACATTGCAGAAACCAAACACTTTGGCCCGCACAAGTTATCCCCTCATTTTCCTCCGGATAGTTCGTTTCCTTTGACCCCTTCCGTCTGTTTTCAATAGATTCCACTTGTAGTGTACAATATAGGCAAATGGTGCCCAAATGTAGCCCAAACGTCGCCCAAATGTCTCTTAGCTTACTCAGTTTGCTTGCCATATATATAGACTCCACTATGTCAATTGCTTCAGGAAGCAGATGCAAGCAAGTTTCCAATCCATAAAGTCCTAGATTTCGTATTTGATTTGTTCATAACTACTTGTGTCCCATTATCAAATAAACCATATATTTAACATTACTTTCTCGCTTTCCTCCGGAATCATTATGGAGTCATTAACCTTCAACATTGTTGAGACAGTTTTGAAGAGGCTTCTTGCCTATACTGAAGAACATATTAGATTGGCATGTGGTGTCAAAGTTGAGCTAAAAAAACTCAAAGAGACCTTACAAACCATCAAAAGAGTGCTCCTGGATGCAGAGGAGAAGCAGACAGAGAATCCCCTGCTGTCCATTTGGTTAGGAAAGCTCAAAGAGGTTTGCTACGATGCAGATGAAGTGCTTGATGACTTTGAATTCCAAAACTTGCAGATGCAAGTGCTCAACCGTGGGAGTATCAGAAGAAAGGTACGAGGCAAGGTTTGCCACTTCTTTTCACGTTCTAATTCACTTGTGTTTTGCTTTAAAATGAGTCATAGAATGAAAGAGATAAAAGAAAGGTCAGATAGAATTGCAAGAGAAAAGCCTGACATTCCTCTCTCGGAACGAGTTGGAGAATGGCCTGACGTGCGCATGCAGAGGGAGACTGGCTCTTCGGTGAGAGCCTTAGATGTAATTGGAAGAGATGATGATAAAAAACAGATTATCACCTATCTCTTGAAGAACACTAGTAATGCTGACGTGAATATTTCTGTTATTTCCATTATTGGGTTGGGAGGGTTGGGGAAAACTACACTTGCTCAATTGGTGTATAATGATGATAGTTTAATGAATGAATTTAAATTTTCATTGAGAATGTGGGTCTCCGTCTCGTATGACTTTGACAACAAAACATTGGTTCGTCAAATTCTTAAATCTGCAACTGATCAAAACTGTGAGGATGAAAGTTTAGATCTTACGGAGATTAAGTTGCAAAATGTTTTAAGGGATAAAAAATTTCTTCTAGTGTTGGATGATGTTTGGGATAAGAAGCCAATGGGAATCACAAAAAACAAATGGATTCGTTTAGAAAGCTTGTTAAAGGCTGGGGATGATGGGAGTAAACTCATGGTAACAACACGTAGTGAATCGGTTGCTTTACTTATGGACTCCACGCACATACATCGATTAAAAGGTCTTTCTCCTGAGGATTGTATGTCTTTGTTTATAAAAAGGGTATTTAGAAAAGGAGAAGAGAAGCAATATTCACACTAGATGGAAATTGCAGACTGTATTGTCAAAAAGTGTGGAGGAGTTCCTCTAGCCGTAACTACTGTAGGGAGCCTACTCTCTTGGAAAAGAAACAGCGGAAGAGTTCTCTTCTCTAAATTTTCATAGCAATAATGTTTTTGAAAGGGTTAGGCACATATCTCTCTTACAATGAGGAGCAGCTTCCTGAATTCTTACTCCAGTCAGATAAACTCCGGACCATTCTAATTCCAGACGAAGGAGTTGGGATCAAAAATGAAACCTTTTTAAGAATATGTATCTCAACATTCAAGTCTCTTCGGATGCTAGATCTGAGTGATTCGACTCTTGAGGTTCTGCCAAGTTCGATTGGCAATTTGAGTCACATGAGATACCTCGATCATTCTCGATCTTGGATAAAAGAGCTTCCTGATTCCATTTGCAAGTTGCTGAATTTGCAGACGTTATTACTTTTAGAGTGTGAGAAATTGAAGGATTTACCCAGAGACATTGGGAACCTGCTGAACCTCATACGATTGGATTTAACTACACAGCAGATGTATTTGCCAGAAGGAATTAGACACCTCACCTCTCTTCAAATTTTAATGGTCGAAAAGTGTCACAATCTTTTAAATCTTTGGGTGTAGGGATCCAATACTTCACTAACCTTCGGAAGCTGTCTATTATGTCTTGTGGAAGTCTGGAGTCATTGCCACCTAAAATGGAATGCTTGAACGCAATAGACACTTTGGCCTCGTTTGGTGTTTAGAATTAGATTGAAAAGGATAAATAGTAAATTCATATGTATTTAAAGAAATAGATAGAGTGTTTTTTTAACTTAAAAGGAAGAATAGGGGAAGAAAATGACTTAGCTACAAGAAAAATATTATCCTTGCTAATCCCTACCATTTTGAGGGGATTGGAAATGATAAGTTTTCTTCATAATTTATCTATCTTATTCTTATTTTCTTTCTCAACTTAGAAATTTCTTCTTCAAATACACATAAATTTGCCACTTATCCTTTCCAATCCAATCCTAGACATCAAACGAGCCTTTACTTATCCCTGAATGTGAGAACCTTGAAATCATGGAATCAGGACAAGGCATTCGAGGTCTCTGATTTTTCTTGATCAAGGATCAAAGTCTGGAGGTTTTGCCTCATTGGCTTCAAGATTCTGCAAACACTCTTGAGTTTATGAGCATCTGGCAATGTGGCGATCTCACTGTGCTTTCGGAGTGGCTTCAAAACTTCAAGTTTCTCCAAAAACTAATGATTGTGAATTGCCCCAAATTGTCAAGTTTGCCAGAAGGGATGCGTCACCTCACTGCACTAAGAGAATTGAGAATTACAAGTTGTCGTGAATTGAGTGAAAGATGCAAAAGGGAAGAAGGTGAGGATTGGTCCAAGATCTCTCATGTCCCATCTATTTTCCTTGATGGAGAACAAATCGCATCAATTGATGATTGATTAAGGTACGTAACAATCTACTATCTATTTATTTCTTCTTCCCCCCTTATCAAATATCACATTGTTGGGTTTCATGGTAATTGCTGTCTTCTGCTTCATGCCATTAATTCCAAAGATCCAAGCAGTTATCGGTTTGATAGAAATTTAATTCTTTCCTTGGCCAAAAAAAAAAAATTTTTAATTCTTTTTCTTTGTTTGTTTTTTTTCAGACTTATTCATGTATTTGTCCCTTAAAACATATATTTTTCACTTTGTCCCCTGAAAGTTAAATTCTCTCACTTTTCTCTCCAAACTTTACAAATGACTCTCAATAATCGAGTTCAATTTTTGTTAAAATCGTTCATTTATCTAGTTTTTATCTCATTTTTTGCCTGACTTTTGATCCATCAAACCTCCACTAAAATCAATAGTTTTATACTCGTTTTGAAGTTATGCATCTCCTCTTTACAACCATATAAGAATCACTCAAGACATAGCTCTATGACTCCAGATAATAGATGGAGTTGAAGGTGTAGATGAGAGTATGAAATTTAGGGAGCAAAGTGGAAGGATTTAATATTCAGAGGACAAAGTGAAAAAAAAAAAAAAAAGTTTCAGATGACAAATACACTAATAAACCCTTTTTTATGTTCTATAAATGGTGTTGTAAAACCAATTAAACTTTTGAGTCTTTTCATTTCATTAGCTAACGCTTTTTGTGTATGTTAGACTTGATTCAACTTAAATTAAATAATAATATGTTTTTCTTTTCGATATAAGAAGATAATATGTTTTAGACTTAAGGATATTAATTTCCTGAGTAATCAGTCTTTTAACTACCAAAATGAACAAATAAATGTGATTTTNTAACTACCAAAATGAACAAATAAATGTGATTTTTATAACTACCAAATTTCCCTATATTTTTCAATCATACGTTTGTGGCACATCTAAATGTTTGTTTTTTCCTTCAATCGTAACAATTGCAGATCTCAAAAAGGGTGGCAACAAAAACATGCGGTCATTGAAGTTAATTGCACTGGAGTGAAATAGGTTTGGGTTGTAGTTGTGATTTTCGAATTTGAAATAAGAGAACGTTAATGACTTCAAAAAAACCACAGATTTATATATATATACACATATATATTTCAAGTGCGGACACGTCCGTTGCGTTTATGTGGATGTTTTAGTGATTTGATTTATGCTTCAATGATTTTGTTGTATTAATACTAAACTCTTAGCAATGTTTATTAAAATTTATATTATGTAGTTTTTTTATATTTTTATTTTTTGATAAATTATTATCACTCTCTCCACATTATAAAGTAGTGGTGTGTTTTTTATTTTTAAAATTTTATTTTAATTTTTACATTTTACAATTATATTTTTATTTATTAGATTGAATGAAAGATATTTATGAAAATTTAAAATTTGGTGAAACCTGAAACACTAAAAATGTCTCCTGACTTTATAATAGTAAAAATGTTTGTGTTTGTACCAAAAAAAAGGTTTATTGATTGTTCCCCTTTTTTAAAAATGAG